>WAAG01038689.1:13320-24545 GCA_013390105.1 Tichodroma muraria | reverse complement strand
GCAAGCAGTACAGGACTTATGGAATACTTGACTTAGTTATATTTGTAGCCTTTTCTTTGTTCAGTGTGTGAAAAGGGAGTGGTAAACTATAGTTCAGTATTTCAAGATGCAGTAGCAGGAAACATCCACATAAAACTGTACCCTCTTGAGATGGAAATGAGTAACAACAGACAGGCTCAGGGACACTGTCAAATATTCACATGAGGACATCCTGTGATTTACTTTATGTCACACAGTATTTTATGTTCTTGTTTGCAGTGTACCCACATCATTCCTACCCATGCTATAAAGGAAGGATGTGATACATTTCTCTGCATTTTCAAATTGGCAAGTAATTTCCAAATTCTATGGGAGGCTGGTCATTTAATGCTGTTTGGCTAGTGCCAAACTAGTCATGAGGGAGAGTCTGTCCTTTTCGCTAATAAAAATAAATACAGATTTATTTATTTTTATTCTTAGGCCTGGCAAAGATCATAGACAATTGTCTCTATCTATTTGATCATAGATATTGCAGTACTTTCTGGGGAAAAAAAAAAGTGGCAAGAAAGAGCAAAATGTTCTTTATGGTATTTCAGGAGAGAGCCAAAAGTTCTAAACACAAATCCTCATCATTCTTTCCCTGAAACTCTGAAAAATATGTATGTCATTTGGCATAAATCTTGAAATTCATTGTCATGCACCCTGCTCAAGCACAGTACTCTCTGACACAAGATTTTGTATAAGCAAAAACTGCTAGGCTGAGTCCAAAGCAATAAATTCCACTGTCTCAAGCAAAATAGAGGTGTTATGGGATCACTGTGGAAAAAAAGTTAGTTTTTCCATGCAGTTATGTATTTAATCCTTCAATGACACTCTCAGTCTTTCTCATTCGTTCCCTTTCCAGCAGGGATCTGGAAAACACTTTTTAGGGAGAAGTGAGAGGTCTTGGAAAAAGATCACTGCTCTTCACAGTAGTAACCATTACAAAATCATATTTTTACCATGGCTACAGCAAAGAAAGTCTAAATGACCGATATATGGAAATTTTCATTGTTATCTTTGTTGATAGCACTTAAAGGAAGAAATATTCTAAAGGTAAATATTTCATGTCAGGCCTTCTGCATTTGACTGGGGATGTCTGGATTGTGTTGACCTTTCTACTACCCTTAATGACTTTCTAAGACAAGCTGAAGCCAAGGGATTATGTCAGACAGTTCAATGACATGTTTTTATCTACCCATTTTTTCCACGCAGAAAACATTAATGTTATTAGCTGTAGCAGCACTGGGTTGGGAGATTAAAAAAGCCAACAAGCCAGTTTTAATAGTGCAAGAGACAGAGAATTAAAAAAAGATGTGGGCTTAATCAATGATTTAAACAAATGCCGTTTTTGTATAACTGGATTACGATGGTGTGAAGTTTTTTCCTCCCAGTTTTACATGAGAATTCCATGGTCTGTTCTAAATTATAATAGAATAAATGGGAAATAATTCCTTTCATCAGTTATATCATCACCTTACAATAAGGATATGAAGGAGTCTACTGACTGATAGGATCAGATAATAGTATCTTGCTTGATACACTCAGTCTGATTTGCTTTTGAAAAATTTACATGGTTGTCTTAAAGGTTTCAGTATTGCTATCTGGAATTCAAACCATTACAGAAATATCTTTCTTCCAAACGAAAACCCACAAAAAGTGAAAGTAATGCTCTTATCAGGTATTACAGCAATTTTTGCTACATTTTTTTTTTTTTAATTACTGTTTTCCTGACACAATTTAGCTTAAATAAAGTCAAACAAGTCTAATATTTTGGGTCTTTACTCTGTCTCACTGGGTACTTCCTGCCTGGTGTGGTGGAATATATAATTTAATAATGATTTTTCACCTTGTAGGAAGACTGAGGAGGGAACAGAGTTTTGTGCTTCTCTGGAATTATGGCCGGTAAGAGTATAATTGTGTCATAGAAGGGAATTGGGTAAAACTGGCTGGAGAATAAGCTGTTTCTACATAGCGTGTTCTGTTTATGAGTCAAGCTCTGAAACATAAGCACTATTCTTGATGTCTTCTAAATAGAACAGGTTGTACATATCATGTAGATATGTGGCTTTATTCATCTGTACTTTACTGCCATTAATTAGTAAGGCCTGATGTGCACCTCTTTCCATTCAATTGTAATTTAAGAACTTCTCATCACCCTTTGGAAAGAACTGCAAAGCATTATCTCAAAAACGATTCATTTAAAAAAAACTTCACAGTCTCACTGAGCAGCTCACAGCCAGCCTGTGGAAAGTGGATACAAGGCACAACAGGGGTGACTTAGCATGTTCAAAGTGGTCACTTGGGGTCCTTTTACTCCAAATGCAGTCCAGGACTACGGGATCTTTTGCTGCTTTCAGGGAACTTCAAGGAGCTCTGCTTCAGCACTGGATGCATTAAGACTTATTTGCCTGGCAATACGTCAGTGCAGGACACTCTAATCTCTAAATCCCACTTCATAATATAGAGTGTCCACAGGACACGAACGAGTGTTCATGGGACACCAACATGTATGCCTGCCAGAGAAACAGCATTGCTGGAATAGCTCCTCCTTAGACAGAAAATGAAAGAAATCTCCAGCATCTTTTTAATAGTCTACAGCATTTTATTAAAGGGACTAATAAGTCAACATTTCTGTGAATGGCTTCTATAGCAAATCCCATTGCTCATTATTTTGTCTGGCTTCTGGTGCCTAAATCTTGCAAGGCTTTTATGGTAATGAACTAAACAAAGCAGCTAAAGGCTCAGTGAGAAGACAGGGGATTCATTAAAGTTTTATTACCTTATAAACTTGTTTAGGATATTTTTGGAGTGTAATGTGATGTAACATATACTAACTATTATCCCTAATTCACCACTTCTTTTCTCCTAAACCCTGGCAGATTCATTCACAGGCTCAGACAGAGTATTTTCTACAGACTGAGAAATGTACGGCTGAGACTTCTCACTAGGTCTTAGCACATACTGAGGAAATCGATAACTCTCGGAACTGCCACGCAGGCACTTGCAGAACGCTCTTTTTATGGCTGTGCCACCTGTTACTCATCACAAAAATTAAATCTGTGTTTGGCTGTTTCAAGTGTCTGCAAGCTTTAGCAGAGTTGGCTTGCTGTTAATAAATATTAACTGTGAAGATACATACTTTTATGAACCTGCATCAGATAGTGCTTGATCAGATTTTCATAAGTACAGCACGATCCACTAGAACCAGAAAACTGGTTCTAAAATGATGTTTCCACTAAACGTGAATTGTTCCTGGTTTACATTAAATTTAGATAAAATCAGCCTTTACTTCTCCCAGTATTCTAGAGTCTGTGTAGGTAAGGGCCACAGCTAGATTTGCTATACTCATGGGGTACCAAAATTTCAGAGATCAGCAGCACAGCTCTGCTGGATGGGCTTTTTACATGTCCCTGCTGCAATCAGCTGAAGGGAGGGACAGCAGCAGCATCAGAAATACAGGAGTTACAACAGCATTACAATTGTATGGTCACCTTGCTCTCAAACTCTTCTGCATCTTTCAGCTCTTGGGGATACCCATTGATCAGGAATCCTTTTGTGTCCCCTAGCTTGGAAACCATGGCTTCCTTCAGTAGCTCTAGAACAATACCCTGTGTAGGAACAAGAGGCATTTAGTTGGTTAATTAATAAGAAAGACTGATACCTTTGTTTGTTGCACTGACTTTAGTCCTACACCCTTGAAAATGGCCCTCTTTGGCTATAAGTGGGTCCTGTGAATGCAGGTGTTTTTCTTGTCCTGCAGGTAGCAGGGCACCATGCTTTTTATTCTCTCAGGACCAGCTGTGCTAAGGTTGCAATCCATCCAAGATTTCCCAAAGTGTCCTCCAGATAGCTCAGAATATTTCATAGTTTCAAAACGAATGTTAATACTGTGAAACTCTAGAGTACTGCGGCAGCATTTTCCAGACTGATTGCATTTTGCTGTCACTGGTATAATTACATTACATGGAAAGCGACTCCCATCTGACCAAACACACTGAAGAGCAAAGCAATCAAAATCAAGCCTGAGCACAGCTTTTAGTTTTCCCCGAGAAGCATTTCCCAGTATCTTTCATTAACAAACACATCTTCTGACCTAGCTGCAGTTGCTGAAGATCCACCAAGAGTTGGGACTGTGGACCTGCCATGTAAAGGTCAGGTTCAGCTGAGAACACCCTCTGCCTTCACAGTCTCCATTAAGCTGCAGTCCAGCTACTCTGGGATGTCAGCCAGCTCTGCAGGGAACTGCCGCAGGTATTGTAATTTAAAATAGCTGCCAGCAGCACCAGCTCTGAATCTGAAATGTAATGCTATAAAAAGGACATAAAGTTTCTGTTTCCTGTACTTACACTTATATTTTGCAATGCATCTGTCTCACTGTATTTCATGTCTAATTTATTGCCTATATGAAACATAAAGAAATACTGGCACTGAAATGGGAAACAAGTACCATGGATTTGGCAATGAGAAAATGTCTCCCTGAAGTTACAGATTACTTTTACTGAAATGGGAACCATCAGCTCCAGTATCTATTTCCACTGTTTTAGACAATATACCTACCACTGTCTTTGTTTAACCATTAGAACCCCAAATAAAACCATCACTCACGCCAGGCACAGGTTCACCGCATTCCACAATGTCTTTGATCAATTTACTTCTCTCTGATAATGATGATAACTCATTTTGGAGAAGGTCACTAGTGGACAGGTGAGTAAATCCATATTTCTTGGATAACTGTTCACATTGGCTACCTTTGCCAGAGCCAGGCCCACCTATGTGAGGGAAAAAATAACTAGAATTAGAAAAGAACAAAAATTTTCCAATTCTCAAACTATAGCCACCAAGAAAATGGGAGGAAATTGATGACACTGACTATTTTTGCTTTATTTTTTTGTAGACACACGATCTACGGTAGAACAAGTCATATACTTCCCTTCCAATACTACTACAGTGCTGATTCAAAAATGTGTTGAAAGAGTCACAACAGTGTGAAATCTCTCACATAGGAGAACCTGTTCCTAAAACACCATTAGCATGTTAAGGAAAAACATGAAACAGCCTGTGGAAATGGGTATTTGACCCGGTAGGTGTTCAGTTTGACAGCTGCAACAAATAGTAGCAGAGTGATGTCCACTGCACCACTGTGAGGGAAAATTATTAATAACGAGCACCTGGCCCCCGTCCTGCCCACGGGAGCTGTGGGAGAGAGCAGGCAGGAGGGGAAGGGCACTAACCCAGGGGAATGCTGTGGGTGTCCTCCTGGCAGGAACGGCACCTCCAGCCTCCGGCTCCCTTTGGCCGGCGAGCTCGGAGCCCAGTGCTCTGCCCGCGCCGCTCTGCAGCGCTGCCTGGCCCAGCTCCTCCATGCAGGCGGCTGCTGCTCCCTCCGCAGGCTGCTGCTCCCTCCTTCCTTGCCATCCAAGGCCGATGGCACGGAAAGCCAAAGGCCTCTCTCTTCAGGCTCCTGCTGAGGCACTGCAGCCACCCCGCCCGGCTGGAGAGGACGACAGCCCATGGAACCTGCTGGAAGCCACTTGTCAGGTGTCCCAGTGCAGTGACTTCAGCGCTGCTGGCACCGCTGAGGTGAGGCCCTGAGGCGCCATGTCGGTGCCAGGGCGTGGGGGGCAGGAAAGCAAATTGCTGCTGTGAATTTGTGGAGAAAATCTCACTGCGTGTAGCAGCAATTTTGCAGCCTTTGATGGATCTATTCAGAAGATCTACTGCAGCAGGAGGTAATTATAGCCTTGGAGGGAGACAATGCTCAAACTCTTTTCAGCAAAGTTTTTTTCAGCAGGTGACTTGTGTTATTTCTCAGCTGTTGGGGCTTGCAGGTAGAGCTACACAGCTCTGCTACGTGCATTTAAGATGCTAGAAAATACGTGCCTTTCCTGTTTCCTTGTCTTCCCACAAACAAATATAGGAATAACATGTTCACAATAGAGTGAATTTAGCACCGTCTCTGCCTCACTTGACCTTTCTTCTGACTTTTGCATTCAATGTAAGAAGTAATTGCTCTGAGCATATAATTTTCAGAGAAATTACAGTACTGTAGATGAGACTAAAAATTGGATCATAAAGGAGTAGCATCAAAGGAAGTGTGGTTTATCTTCTGTGATGTGCAGTCTTCAGCTTCACAAGGAGAATGACCAGCTTGTGGTCATACTGCACTGCAATTCTAGAACTATCTTTGTTGCAGGCTTATTTTCTGGCCAATATGAGTTGTATGTTGCTTTTCTGTTGCTATAATATAAATTACCTGACTGTTTTGTAAAAACACTAGGTGAAAGATAACAAGGAAAAAATAGGAGTGGCTATAAAGAAACAGATGTATTGAAATTACAGGCAAATTACCAGTAATGAATCCCTTAAATATCTGAGTGGCAATTAATTGTATTTCTGGCCTGGTTTTGGTTTTTTTAGATCAGTAAGTTTGTTTACACATTTTGTCTCCTGGCCTTGAATATGCTAACAGTGCAGTAATTTAATCCTATTTATTTGGTGTATATATTCAGTATTTAAAAACCTCAGCTATGAGAATTATTGTATTCTTTTTCTTCTATAACTGTTTCTTTTCTGAATGCAGAGCCCAATGAGAAATTTCATAATTTCTCCTCATATAAAAAACAAAGTAGATCTCTTTTTAGAAATAACAATGCAAGGACATTTTTGGTTTTTTAGCAGACCAAAAAACCCAAAATTTTGAATTCTGAATATTTGATGTGCTTCTAGTACTTTTGCATGTTAGTATTTTAAAAGAGAACACTGTCAGAATGGCACAATATGCGGGGCATACACCATAATGAGCGTGCCTCCAAAACTTTAATTAAAATGGCTATTTTTTTATAGAAGAGCTCAAACAAAGAGATTAACATGCTGAGCTCTTTAAAGAGTAAAAAACATATTTGCATATTTGAGTAAGTTGTGTGCTAAAAATGGTAGGGTTTATGGCCACTGGTATTAATTTAGATTCATCTGATGAGTAGCAAAGCATCCTAGTGCTTGACAAATGCATACAACCCCCTTTATCAAGTCTTGTGCTCTCTTATCCATGAATGAGACCACAGTTCTTGCTTGGCATGATCTGAGAAAAGACTGAATTCCCCATGAAATTCAGCATTGAGGGCTGAGCACAACTTGGCCTTTACACTGGTATTAATTTACATGTCTGAAATTAAAGCATTAACTTGTCTCCCTCTGAAGTTCCTTAATGTGACTGAAATAGAGCTATTCAGGTGGGAAAGGATGTGCAAGTGCATTTTCTTACTAATTAGGTGTTTCCTTCTTGCTCGGAGTATATGCTTAAGACTGCTACATAAGCAGGTTTAACAGCAAATTAATCCTGCAGCCATGAAGCTCACAATCAATCTGTAGTGTTACAAAAATAGTACCTGTTCTTTTACTGGATATTTTTCTTAAATCTATTTATTTTTCTAAAGAAAAAAATTACATGAAGAAAGTTTATCTGGAATAGCAGCTTCAGATGAAACATGACAAAGGCTAGCAAATAGATTTTTTCAGTTAAGACTTCACTGCAGCTTGTTATGCTGTTTTTCATATGGAAAATACTTGGGGCATTGAAAAAGGTAATCAAGTTTCCCCAATGGCTCAATTGTTAGTAGAAAAATATATTCCCACTTTTGTTGTGAAGGCGTAAGATTCTTTGTGAGCAGTCATTTTTTCTGTATGCTGTCATCTTGTGATCTGCCTACGTATACTTTGGAAAAAATAGTGTTGGTTCATGGTAACTTGTTATTCAGATTAATCATGTTGTCTTCCGATTTTTATATATGACATGAAGAGAAAAAGCTAAAGCCTAGAAAACAGCCAGAGGAATTATGAGTGTGATATGACCTGTAGGACAATATAGAACTACCAGCAGTTCTTCAATGTTAGCATGCTTTTGTATTTTCCTAGTATTGCTCAGTGCAGTACACCTTGCTTTAAAGCTCATTTGGTAACTTACTAAAAAATCAAAAAATTGCAGGTGAAGAAATTGAGAACATTGTAGTAATCAGTGAGGTTATTTTTGGAAACAGAACTCTGAGTGTCCCTTAGTGCTTTTCGATACACATAGTAAGCAAGAATGTGGAACCAGAGTACTAACACAGAAATTAAATGCAGTTCTCTATATTGCTTTTCTGTGGGCAAGGCCAGATTAAAAGGTCCATGCAATCCCTTAGAGCAGCATTCCCTTCCATTATGTTGATTCATCAGCCGGTGAGAGGAGATCTTCTGGTAAATAACTTTCTGGCAGCACTGCTGACTTAGGTGGTTACTTTTCCCCATTTAATTATTGACTGCAGAAATGCTTCACAGAGAGTCCTTGGAGGGGAGGAAAAGAGTGGTCTCAGTGAGCGGGGCAAGCAGCAGTCAGCCCTAGACCAGTCAAAGGTCTCGGCTCTCCTCCCTCCTGCCCGAATCTCCCCCAGACTGGGAAGGCCGAGGAGCCTGGGCATGTGACTCAAATGCACCACTCTGACCTAGAGCCCAGCATCACCAGCAGATGAATTAATGATGACAGAGGGAGCTGGGACTGCTGCTGCGAGTGAGCAGGGCCAGGAGCAAGCAACGTGAGCAGTGCATGGACCAGCTTTGCTGTCAGAAATACTGGTGGAGCAGAAGTGTCATGCAGACAGACTGAGATGCCTCTATTTTAAATCTTACAAGTTTATCATATACCAAAATATCATGAGCATTTATATAAAATGCCAGCAGTAGGATTTACAAGGCAGTCCCACCATTTATTTTAAAATGTTTCAATTTCAAGACCTTGTTATCATAATGACTATCATCCCTGTATCAGGGAGAAGTGCCTGCAAGGGAAACCTAGCTGCACAAGGGAGCCTCAGAAGTCTGAACTGAACCCAAAATAACCCCACTCAATCTGTGCCTAAATTCAAGCAAAAATTTTTGAGGACTTGATCAGTTTGGCAATTTTATCAATGCTACTTGGATTATATAGACAAATAAAAATAAGCCTTAACTTCAGAATATGGCATTTGAAGGCTCCTCAATAGCACCTCATCTGTTGTTCTTAAATTATTTTCGTCTAAGTGAAACCATACAGGAATTGTACTATTTAACAACAACAACAAAGCCCTCAATGCTTTCTATTTCTTTTTTTTCTGAGAAATTATTTTCATTAGAAAACAACGTGTTGTACATGTTGGCAGAGTGATGCAATATCCTGGGATATCACTGATTTTTCATCCTTCTTAAAGAAAATGTGAAGTTTATTTCACAGGAAGTCAGGGAGATCAGCCTTCCACAGCATCTACAGTTAGCTTGGACTAACTGGGAGTTTATCAGTACTGCTCATTCTATGCTTTTCTGATTGCAGAAGGAGCTTCAATACTGGTATTGTAGCATAATTTGGGTTGGAAGGGACCTCATCTGGTTAAACCTTATACTCAAAGCAGGCCTAAATTCGTGATAAATTGAATTAGGTTATGTCATACCTGGAACAAATGAAGAGCTTGAGTTTTGTGATATATTTACTCATTGAATTTTGGTGTGTGCACAAGAAGCTCCTGTCTGCAGCTGATAATGTCTACTTCGAGGTGTAAATGGTGAGAATATATACAATGTCAGCTAAAAAACTGGTCTTTCTTACATTGAGGTTCAGCAATTACCAGCTTTAGATCATCAGCAAAAATATAACAAAGATTCTGTAGAGGAAAGTGGTTACATTAGCTAAGCTTCAAACACCTCATTTACAAGTCAGCAGGGAGTTTGTTTCTGATCCAAAGTGCAGAAAGATTCCTGAAACCTCTTGATTTACTTTCAGCCGAAGCCAAATGCTTTCTGAAGCTCCTGCAGAGGCCAGGGAGGGGTAATGCTCCCAGAAACTTTGTTATGTATGACAGTTTTGTGTATGTAATATGGAATATTGCAGTAGCTAGAAATTAGAAGATTGTTGATCATTCATTGTCATTAAAATTGATGACATAGGTTTGGGGATTTTTGTTTGTCTTTTAATGACTGGCAATAATTACTTAAGTTTTGGATATTTATTAGAGTATCACCCAATTTTATCTTTGTGCCTCTTTATTTTTTTTTTCTCTTGAATTTTACTTTACTGGTCAAATTTATCTTTGTTTTGCCTCTTTTATTATCCTGCTGTTATCTCCTATACTTTTTACTTGACGGTATTCTTGCTCTGCTTTACAATACGGATAGAACATTGACATTGTTGCTTAATTAATCCAACTTGACTGTTATTCCAATTAATTCCTACAGTAGCTCTCATGTAAACTTTTGCCAATTAGATAATTTCTTTTTCTTTCCCCTTTTGGAAAATTTTCAAGTGTAATTAGTGGAGGAGGGAACTGCCTATTTCTTTCCCTTTGTCATAAACAGTATCTCTGTTTGTCACGTATGGCAGATGGTGCATTTATTTTGATTGATTTGCAAACTTCTTCAAATGTACATCTTTAAAACTGTAGCTTTAAAACACCTTTATAATCATCTTATTATTTCCTCATGAAATAATACACACCTATGTAATGAGTCAACATCCTTAATGACACCTGAATTTTCCCATTCCAGTTTCCTGCAGCCTGCTCTGACCCAACTTCTCTCTCTCTAGTCAAGGTACCATGGGCTGAACATTTCTAGCTCTGCTCACTGCAACAGAGCACTTAACCACTGACATTTGGGGCTTTTTTTTCCTTCTCTCCGTCCCCAACACTTTTGTTCTGCTCCTGTGAGATATCTTCATATTTTTCTTTCACTCTTGTACCATTCACAATGATCAGATTTCAGCTCTTGACTGACATGTAAGGTAACTTCCTGCCTGCACAAATGTGTGCATTTGGGTAGTGTGTTTGATGCTAAAGCTGGGGTGCTTGTGGATCAACAAGTGATCCATGCAGAATTACCTGCCTGAAAAGGACACAGGCAAAAGATTTTGTGGCCCCTCCAACTTAGCTGCTGCAAGAAATCTGTCTCTGGGAAATACCATTTACTTTTATTACCTAAGTGGAATAAAGTCAAGATTTTACAGACAAATGAGCAACTGTTGNTAAAATAATAAAATAAAAAAATAAAAAGATTCCCAGAGGCAAATGAAAAGTATGCCTTGCCATGGACAATTTCAGAGGCAAAATTCCTTGAGTGTGTTCTCTTTTTTTTTTTTTTTTTTACAAATTTTTTGTACAAACCCAAATGGGTTTTTTTTTTAATTAAAATATCCAAAACAAAAGGAA
>WAAG01038689.1:2936-13112 GCA_013390105.1 Tichodroma muraria | reverse complement strand
AAATCACTTTTTTACAAATTGTTTGTACAAACCCAAATGGGTTTTTTTTTTCAATAACATATGCAAGACAGAGAGAATTAAAAATTTTCACTGTAGTGAACAGCAGAAAGGTGTACTTCAGTAAGCATAGATTACAGTTTGCTTAAAGACTGAAAATTAGGTGTTATGCACCCTTCCCTTAAGAAAAGTCTCCAGTGAACTCTTCGGTAACCTCATTTTACTTTTTCAAACACACAAAAATTGAGTTGCAATAAATTAAGTCAATTTGTATTTGGCATAAGAGAGTGTGAGATAAAATTACAACATGAGAACAATCTTTTAGTAGAATCTTTTAGGTTGCAAGGAACTTCTTGGAATCATTTAGTCAAACAGCTGTTTTACATTGGGATCAGCTACAGCAGGTTGATCTGAACTCTGTCAGGTTGGGGTTTGAACATCTCCAAGGATGCAGATTCTACAGTTTCAGGGCAACTTGTTCCAGTGTTTGACTACTCTCATAGTAAAAAAGTGATTTTCATGTTCAGGTGAAATTTAATGCATTTTGAGCTGTCCCCATTTTCTCTTGTCCTGTCACTGGGCACTACTGAGAAGATTCAGGCTTCCTCATCTTCATTCCCTCCCATCAGGTAATAATTTATATTTAATGGTAATATCCTCTGGAGTCTTCTCCAGGCTGAATAGTCCCAGTGCTCTCAGCCTCTCCTCAAATTAAAGATGCTCCTCTTCCTCAAACATCTTTGTGGTCCTGCACCACACTCACTGCAGTAATCATGATCTTTCTTGTACTGGGAGCCTTGTACAGTACTCCAGATGCATCCACAGCAGTGCTGAATAGGGAGGAAGGATCATCTCCCTCAAGCTGCAGGTATTGGAATGTTTCTTGATGCTTCCTGAATTCTGAATGAAACTTCCATTCACTTATTAATTTTGGAAGTCCTCTTTTTTTTTTTTTCCCCCCCAGGAAAAACAATGCACAAATTAATTTAGTTTTATGTAAAATCATCCGTGTTCTGGTATCTATCCTTAGGTCCTTGGAAATGTGTGTTCCTGCTTTGGATTGTAAAGCAGTTCTAAAAACTGCTCAATACAAAAGCAATTATTCTTTCCAAGTAATTAGTACCAAGCTGTAAGATCAATCTTCTGGTTATAATTTGTTTTAAAAGACTGCTCTAAGTTTATGCTAATTATGTTACTCACATTCATGTGATAAAGGGCATTAACATGGTCTTTTACTCTGTGGATTTCCAAAAGCAATATAAAATAAACCCTGAACCTGCAAAGCTTCAGTGCTAAGGGTCATGCCTCGTGAGCAGCCTGTTAGCTTTTAACACGGTGCTGAACACATGCGGAATTGAAACCTGTACTTAACAGAAGTTGCCTCATAAATAAGGAAGGGAAGAGACCTGATATTTTCCAGGCCAATCCTAAACTTCTGAGTTATAATCCAATTTAGTAAAATTTTAATTAATTCTGGTGAGGCAGCTTTGGTGTGGGAAGTCACACAACTCAGCTGTAACTGCAAAAGAACTAAGGTTATTTTGAACATGTTCACAATCAAACGAGCTGCCTGCTCTGAGCTATACACAACTGTTGATAGTATAGTTAGACCCAAGTTAATTACCTGTTACTAAATCCTAACTTCCTTTCAAAAGACTAAACCAACATTGTAGAATAAATATTCTCAGCCAATCTATTTTTCTAAATAAATAAATCACATAATCAAAGCTAAATAACATGGGAATATTCAAATGTAGCAGTTAAATTAGGAATCCTACTTACCGACAACAAAAATGATGTTTGATTTCCTTAGATCTTCTGAAAAGTCTGAAAATGAAAATAAAAATTCTTTAGTGGCAAGAGCTACTAATTTTAATGTCAGCTACTTACCACACCAAATTGTGTAACACTCATGCAAGGGGATGATCTTACTAGATTTACTTTCTGCTATAAAATACATATATATATACTTTCTCCATTTCAAAAGAAGCTATTATCCACAAGCCTATTAATCTCTCAGTTTCGTAGTTGTCGTTGCAGATATGATAAAGACATTTTACCTGAAAATAGACCTTGCAATACACACCAGTTCTTTAAAAAAAGAAAGAGGAGAAAAGAGAGAAGCAGATTCATCTTGATGTAATAACGTGATGTAATGCCTCTTCACCCACTGCAGTTTCTACTGAGCGTAATATTACATTATAATTGCTATAGAATCTTGTCCACCTCCCATTTAGATTTTATGCTCTCTGAAATGTGGTTCTAAATTCCTCTGAGCCTCAAATTCAGCCAAATAATAACCATCTTAGCTGAAATCCAGGCAATACACTCACCAAAACTACAGTGTGTATTACAGCTTTGCCTTTAACTGAAAGTGTATCTTTTGAAAAAGCAATTCCTTCTGGTCTGAGTCCCAGTCATTGCACTGATTATAATAGTACAGTAGTGATCTTGCACCATGTGAACCTACTGAAATTTTATTATGTCTTTGAGTTAATCACTTAGAAGACATATGTGTGATTAACACAATCACATACAAAAAAAAATCACACAGTTCTGGGGTTTATTTTGTGGTGTGTAGATCTCTTACTACAAAAACTAATTAGCCATGAAAAGTTTTGCTTTATCTTTTGTTTACTCTTAAACTCTTAGCACCTCATACTTTCCAAGGAGGCTTTCATAACTGCCAATTTCTGAAAACACATGTGAGAGTTGATTAACAGTAGTGTTTTCTAATAATTTTGGATCCATTGGCCAAAAGAGTATAGAAACGTCTTTTACAAACTTTAATTTGCATTCAAAGAGAATACACATGATAAAAATCCCTTGAGGCATAAAGTTCACAATATAAATAACCCGAATACACTTTACTTCCTAGGCAACTATTTACATTACAGGAAATCAAAGGTTTTGAAATTAAATGGCAATTGACACTGAAAAAGAAACTCACCTCCTGTGCTCTCATAACCAGAAAAACTTGACTGATCCTCCTCCTGTTAATTAAGCAATTGACAAATTGAAATGGATATTCTGCATAGTTTGCATTTCTTCTTATATCTGCTTATCTGTATACCTTAATATATATATCTCTAAGCTCTCACTTTTAATCTGTGTTGAGATATGGTTTACAGTGTCACAGAAATGCTGTTAGTGCTGTTTCAGTTGCTAGAACACAAGCACAGAGAACCCAGGATATCTTGAGATGATTCACTATCCCACACAGAGTGGAGTTCCTTAGGGCTGGCAATGGGGACTGGTGTTGTTTAACATCTTTGCTGGTGAGATGGACAATGGGACCGAGTGCACCCTCAGCAGGTTTGCCAGTGACACCAAGCTGTGCTCGAGGGAAGGGACGCCATCCAGAGGGACCTGGACATGCTTGAGGGGTGGGGCCATGTGATCCTAAGGAAGTTCAGGGCCAAGTACAAGGTACAGCTCCTGCGTCAGGGCAATCCCAAGCAGCTACAAGCTGGGTGGAGAACGGATCCAGTGGAGTTCTGGGGAAAAGGACTTGTGGCTGTTGTTGGATGAGAAGCCGCAGGTGACCCATCAATGCGCACCTGCAGCCCAGAAAGGCAGCCGCGTGCGGGGCTGCATGGAAGGCAGCGGATCAGCCCCTCTGCCCTGCCCCCGAGACACCGCGCCTGCAGCGCCGCACCGGCTCTGGGGCCCCAGCACGGGGACGGGGACCTGCTGGAGTGAGTCCAGAGGAGTCCACACAGATGCTCAGAGGGCTGGAGCACCTCTCCTAGGCACAGGCTGAGAGAGCTGGGGTTGTTCAGCCTGGAGAGGTCTCTGCAGAGGCCTTTCAGCAGCCTCCCGGGACCTGAAAGGGGCCTGCAAGAGAGCTGGAGAGGGACTGTTTCCAAGGATGTAGAGTGACAAGGGGGAATGGCTTTAAACTGAAAGGCAGTAGGTTTAGATTAGATCTTGGGAAGAAATTCTTCACTGTGAGGACAGAGAGGCGCTGGAACACATTTCCCAGAGAAGTTATAGATGACCCATCCCAGCAAGTGTTCAAGCCCAGGTTGGATGGGGCTTTGAGCAACCTGGTCTAGTGGAACATATCCTTGCCTGCTGGGGATTTGGAGCAAAATGATCTTTAAGGTCCCTCCCAACCCAGGCGATTCTCTGCTATAATACTGGTTTTGTGAGGAAGAGCTCTTCAGTGTCCAAATGCACAATTCCCACCTGATATATAAGCAACCAATGTGCATCCTGAATTTCTTCCAAAGTAACTATGGTATGATCAGCTGTTAATAGTGGGAAAGCAATATTGGAGAAACTTCTAGAAGTGAACTATAACATAAAGATGGTATTAGTCTTTGATCTCAAATAACTTAAATGTGTTCAACTTTTGAATGCAACAAAAGCTACAAGTTGTTATAAAGGCTGTTGAACTACAAGGAGGGACCACGCCAGGGAAATGGGGGACATGGCATGTTTTTTCTCCTGAGATTTAGCAACTTAAAATTATTTTGTCACTTACTGTATATTACAATCAATGAGAAATTACAAATACTGGCCAGCAAGACTGTCAGAATGGGAATTCTTTATTGTTCTGATAAGTGAGAATTATATATATGCTGGACATAGTCTAGGTTCTGAGGTGTCAATATACTCACACCAACAATGCTTTAGCCTGGTCTGTAAAATATCAATAATAGCATTGACAGTAACTCATGCTCATGTGACTGTATTACATCATCAGTGCATAACATCAGCATGAAACATGTTATGTGAGTCATCTCAGTAGCATATGGCTATCCAGCCACAGCTTCTGACAGCACAGCTCTCAGAAATAGCCACCTTTAAATGTGTAGAGCTGCAGGAGTAGATGAAGTGACATGAACTGCAAGGTGTCTGGAGTGGGTAAACTGCTGCCCACTGTAATTTGCAGGGCTCCTGCACTACCCTTGCAGGCTTCTCCTTGTGTTCCCATCGTCACTGAAACTGAAGTACTCTTCATTAGGCTGAAGTACCATTACATTGGTTACATGAATTATTTTCATTTTTTGATTCATGATAATTCTCCTATTACACTGCAGCAGAAGAACTGCCATCTTAAAAAAAAAAAAAGCCGTCATTTTCCAATGAGAGATTATTGTCTTTCCTACATTTCAAGTGACAATACTAACCGTACATCCTTTATTTCTGGATGTAATAATACAATAAAATTAATGACCCTGCAAAGGATATATTGCATACAAAAGGCTTTATTTTAGATTCTACTTCTTATAATGCCTTTGAAAGTTTATAGATTAAAATCATTTTAAGCACTAAGTTTAGAGTAAAATTCCTTTAAAAATCAGGATCAGAATCCCAAACTTACAATCAAATTAAAGAATTGAAAGCGGCATTACTTCTTTCAAGTTTTGCTTTTCTTCTCTCCTATGGTTGCAAACTGAAACTGCCTCCAACCAGTTTTTGTGCTGATCCAGGTGAGGAGCTAGTGTGCTGCTTGGTTTGAGTCCCTTGCAAAGAGTGACAGTCTGGAACCCTGTTTAATGCAGTCCCCTCGTGTTTGCTGTTGACAGTACCCATTTCTGATTGAGTCTTTCTAGCTAGTAGGTCTCTAAACTGTGAATGGTTTGACCTGTATCAGGCAGAAAACACTGCTCTGCCTCGTTACCAGAGTGCTTTGGAAAATAACTGTGGGATTTAGCAAGTGATCACGTAAGGCAAAGTCCCTCCAGTTAGACAGCAAATGGTATTTGACACCACATTGCCATCAGCAATACAGTGACTTAGCTGCAGTCTCTGTATTCTCGGTATAGCTGTTCCTGTGCTCCTGCTGTACTTGAGAACAAAGTGAGGAAGATTAAATCTTATAATGAGCTCCAAAGAAAGACGGGTAGCCTGTAAGTTCAAATGCCTTTACAGTCAAGCTATATCTCCAAATATTATCTGGAAACATATCCATTAGTGCAGCATAGCTGTCTGTGTAACTACTTAATATCCAATATCCAGTTAAAATAATTGCTAAATAGAGAAGTTTGCTACCTGTAAAGAATCACTTACTTGACATTTGTCTTTAGAATTGGAAAATGCAATATTTCAACTGCCCTTTTACTTGTCACTTATGTTGTAATTAGTAAACATCTGACTGGTAGTAGATACTTCATTGGTTAATGAGTTTGCAGTTACTGTCATTGCTAGGTTGTGAGGTACCATGGAAGTCCACAGAATCATAGAATGATTTGGGTTGGAAGATCATCTAGTTCCAACCCACCTAATTTCTGTAATAACAAACTATGACAGTAAGTCTCAGCAAATAATAATGGAATGATACAGAATTCTTCAGAAGTTTCAATTTTGCTGCTAATGAATCAGTATTCTTAAGGCATATCAATGAAATAGATTTAATTTTTTTATCTAATGAAGGGACATTTTCTCCATTAGGACTTAGTGACAGCTGCTGTGAATGTCAGTTACCTGATGAAATGAGAAAGCTTTCCTGTTACCCGTTAATAACCTCTGCTCCAGTCCTTGTGTGTTTTAGTTGGGGTTTTGGTTTTTGTTTTACATGGAAAAGAAAACTCTTGTATCACCTCGTTGTTTGAATGCTTCTAGAAAATAATGGTGAAAAGTGCCTGATACATTTTATTCGTATTTCTAAAAGATATAAAAGAAGTTTCTCCACCAAATTTACCAAAGATGATAAATAATCACAGATAAAGGAGAAAAGAGGCAGTAGAATGAGACTGAATTTAAAATACAGCATTGCAGCATGACTGCTGCTTAAAATTATGCTCAATTTTCAAGTTTGAATTTGAGAATGTAAATATTCCAAGGAATGTTTCAGACACCAATTATTTAAACAAATAAAAATTACATGTTTCTTTGCTGGTTTTATGCAAGGGCAGTGCTCCCTGGGAATGGATTTATGAGCCATACCATTAAATTTGATTTATACTTCAAATCAATTTTTGAGCCTGAGCTGCTTTCTGCAAGCTGAGTGTTAAAGTGTGCCTCTGGAAAGCAGAGGTGGCTGTGCTCTGACCTCCTCTGCTCCAGAACTGATAAATAAGGTAAGACACAGTAGGAATACCTTCACACTTCAAGGCTTTTTTTTTCCACCAAAAGATGTATTTTCTTATGTACTTCATACTGCTCAGCAGAGTGGAGTTATTTATGTCAAAAAGGACTGATAGAAATTAGGATGAGGGTACAGTGCTAATGTTTATTGAAGTGATTTTTGTTTGTTCAGAATGCATACTACTGCAAAACCAGTGTTCATAATAGCTTCTACAGAATTCTGACAGATGAGATCGTTGTGATTCCTGTTTAATTCTGGCTTTCTAGCAAAGACAAAAACTCTGTGCCATTATCTCTTGTGAGGACAGGCTGAGGGAGCTGGTCATGTTCGGCCTTCAGAAGAGACGACTTAGAAGGACCTGATCAATATCTATCAGTACCTGAAGGGAGGTATCAGAGGATGGGCCTGGCTGTGCTCAGTGGTGCTGAGCAATGGGACAAGAGGCAACAGGCAGAAAATGATGCACAGAAGTTCCACCAAAACAGGAGGAAGAACTTGACTGTGCAGGTGACCAAGCACTGACACAGATTGCCCAGTGAGGTTTTGGAGTCTCTCTCACTGGAGATGTTCAAGCGCCGTCGGGTGCAATCCCGTGCCATGGGCTGTGGGATGACCCTCCTTGAGCAGGGAGGTGGGACCAGATGACCCACTGCAGTCCTTCCCCATTCTGTGATTATGTGATTATTCTTTTAAAACAAAACTTCTTATCAGTTCTTAAACTAATAATGAAAAATGATACCTATTAGTTAGAGATTAACCCATTTTTAACACTTGCAAGCCAAGATAAAATTATCTAGCTTTCAAATTTGGTAGGTTTTTTTTCAGATTTTGCATTTGTGCTCTTCAAGAACATCAAGAAGAGTATCTGTAGGTAGCTTAGAGAAGAAAAAGCCACAATCTGTGTGCTATAGTTTGGGGGAGGTGGTTGTTTTCTATTAACTTCTGTATTAACATTTATAATGACAAAAATACATATGATTACTAAGCATGAAAATGAAAGCAAAATCTATTTAGCTTCATACTGATTTGCACACACTGGAAAAAATTTCAAAGAAATTACCTCTTAAGGGCAACAAGGTATGCAACCAGAACACCCCTCCCAGGAGAGCAGCTGCAGTTCGCTTCGTCACAGCACTGTAAGAGTGTTCTAGTAAACCAAACCTAATTTGCAATTTTAATATTAATTTGATTTAAAAGGCTGACCAGAGGGTTTAGCATTACATGTAACTTGAAGAAGAACTGGAGCTTGATTTTTAAATATATTTGTGTTTTAAAGACATTAGAGACATTCAATAACTATATTATCTATACATAGTTTCTGTCTATCACTGACTTTAAAATAGTTGTACCACATATAGTATTCAGTTAGTTTTCAGTTAGGTCTGTATTTATTGAAAGGTCCCAGTGCCTCCAAAATTCTTTCTGGAAGTTGTCACTATTTTTCCTTTAGTACTCTTTTTTTCTGTAAATCACCATCACTCCTTAAATGATTCTTCTCTATGTGGAGTATTTATGCTGTTTGGTACAAATTCTCCCAGGGACTATTTTTTTTTTTTTATTATTATTATTTTTTACATCAAGCCACTGCAGCAGGGAAGTGAAGTAGGAGACCTCCCTGTGTACTTGAGCTGCAGACTTGGTGCTGCTCAGCTCCTATTTTAGACAGTTGACAACAGTCCTTACAAATGGATCCCTCACATCAGACACCTCAGCACTATGTGCAGAACCTCTCTGCCCTGACAGCTGCCTTCTAAAGCTGAAATTCAGTGGCTTGGGTTTTTTATTGTTAATGGTTTGGTTTGGGGGTTATGTATGTGCANTGTTTAATTCTGGCTTTCTAGCAAAGACAAAAACTCTGTGCCATTATCTCTTGTGAGGACAGGCTGAGGGAGCTGGTCATGTTCGGCCTTCAGAAGAGACGACTTAGAAGGACCTGATCAATATCTATCAGTACCTGAAGGGAGGTATCAGAGGATGGGCCTGGCTGTGCTCAGTGGTGCTGAGCAATGGGACAAGAGGCAACAGGCAGAAAATGATGCACAGAAGTTCCACCAAAACAGGAGGAAGAACTTGACTGTGCAGGTGACCAAGCACTGACACAGATTGCCCAGTGAGGTTTTGGAGTCTCTCTCACTGGAGATGTTCAAGCGCCGTCGGGTGCAATCCCGTGCCATGGGCTGTGGGATGACCCTCCTTGAGCAGGGAGGTGGGACCAGATGACCCACTGCAGTCCTTCCCCATTCTGTGATTATGTGATTATTCTTTTAAAACAAAACTTCTTATCAGTTCTTAAACTAATAATGAAAAATGATACCTATTAGTTAGAGATTAACCCATTTTTAACACTTGCAAGCCAAGATAAAATTATCTAGCTTTCAAATTTGGTAGGTTTTTTTTCAGATTTTGCATTTGTGCTCTTCAAGAACATCAAGAAGAGTATCTGTAGGTAGCTTAGAGAAGAAAAAGCCACAATCTGTGTGCTATAGTTTGGGGGAGGTGGTTGTTTTCTATTAACTTCTGTATTAACATTTATAATGACAAAAATACATATGATTACTAAGCATGAAAATGAAAGCAAAATCTATTTAGCTTCATACTGATTTGCACACACTGGAAAAAATTTCAAAGAAATTACCTCTTAAGGGCAACAAGGTATGCAACCAGAACACCCCTCCCAGGAGAGCAGCTGCAGTTCGCTTCGTCACAGCACTGTAAGAGTGTTCTAGTAAACCAAACCTAATTTGCAATTTTAATATTAATTTGATTTAAAAGGCTGACCAGAGGGTTTAGCATTACATGTAACTTGAAGAAGAACTGGAGCTTGATTTTTAAATATATTTGTGTTTTAAAGACATTAGAGACATTCAATAACTATATTATCTATACATAGTTTCTGTCTATCACTGACTTTAAAATAGTTGTACCACATATAGTATTCAGTTAGTTTTCAGTTAGGTCTGTATTTATTGAAAGGTCCCAGTGCCTCCAAAATTCTTTCTGGAAGTTGTCACTATTTTTCCTTTAGTACTCTTTTTTTCTGTAAATCACCATCACTCCTTAAATGATTCTTCTCTATGTGGAGTATTTATGCTGTTTGGTACAAATTCTCCCAGGGACTATTTTTTTTTTTTATTATTATT
>WAAG01038687.1:0-23323 GCA_013390105.1 Tichodroma muraria | reverse complement strand
TTTTAATATATATATGAGAAATATAAATATACCTGGTATATGTGAGCTGTTTCCATTTTGCAAAGGAATTGCTGCTTTTCCCAAGGTAGCACTTAAACTTTTTTTTACCCCGTACTTAACCTTAGATTTTAAAAATGCATTATGTAATACCTGCAGTGAAATCTGTATGTATGCTTATATCTAAATGCAGTATTGCTTCTAATTAATGCTCTGTAGTATGGGTAACTGTACCAAACTTAATCAAAACAGTTGTGAAAGCAGGCAGCCTGTGAAACAGGGTTCTCATCTCCGTGGCAGGATTGGACCAGTCCAGACAGCACATTTTTAATCCTCTTGGAAACTCTGATCAAATACTATTTGGAATAAGGATTCAGCCCTAGCATGCAGAAAACATATTCTGTCTAAAGGATGAGCTAGGGGTTCAGTTGGAAGAGGAGAGATTGAGTAATGTTGCAATACACAGAAACCTAGATTTTATTTTTTTTTATCCTTCTCTTGTGCAGGCTTCCAGTGAAGGATTGCAGAGGTTATACTGTCATGTACTGCTTTGTTTCTGCCTTTTCAAAATTGATAGGAAGCAGTCCAAAGCCCAACAAGAATTTTGTTGGCGATTTTTATTTCAAAAGGCACAATCTGTTAGGGCAGCATTATGTGCTTCTCAGGAACATGCAGACAGAGAGAGAAGTGTCTGGGGGAGGTTTTCAGTGGGTTTATGTATTTGTTTTCTGGTTTTGTTTTGTTTTTTAAAGTGGGTTGTTTGTGTGAAGTCTAAGTGTAGTACCTCTGTGTAGAATGTTTCTGCATAAACTTTCCTTCTTACTGCTTCAGCACATTGTGTAAACAGTGCCTTTTAAGACTGCTTTTGCTGTCTCTGTGCTGAACTGTTACATGCTGTTGAGTTGTCATCTCTTGTCAAAAAACACTACCTTGGTTACCCATTCATCAGGGTTTTTTGTTTTAACAAGTGCTTTCCTTTCTTCCTGTATGCAAAAGAGGAACTATTTATAAATACTTAACAGAGCTCTTAAGTCACCTACTTAAAACCTTTTCTCATAAAAATCGCTTTGCTCTGGTGCCTACAAAATGCTCGACAGTCATTAGGTAGCTAATGTGCTGTGACCAGTGCTTATTACGGTAATCATAATTAACACACTGATTTCCTGAGCTCTCTGTGTTGTCCTGTACTGGGACTGTGGGGGTCTTGTTGGTAACTTTGCACTATGGGTGGAACAGTACGGCTGTGATCCCATGATGGCACCAGTTGCTTACAGTAATAACTAATATCTGAGAATCTGAGCTCACTGGAATTGATTAACCCCCCCTCCCCCCTCCCCCAAACAACCAAACCATGAACCAGATTTTAGTGGGCTTTGGTGTTGGTCCTGTAGGAGGAACAGGACCATGCATACGTGAGACCAGAAACCTGAGTCAGAGATACACCGAACGTCTGGCTTTGCTCACGAGTTAAATTGTGCCCCATCCAATGCAAAAGAAGCCTTCTCCTAGGGCCTGAGAGAGGTAGCCAGCTTTCTCAGTGGCAGTGTGCTGAATATTTAATTTTCTCCTGCATGAAAAAAGACATGTGGCAAGGGGATTATTCTTTGAACTGTGTGTGATCATGAGTAAAAAAGGACATATATTAAGTGTTCACAGTGCAGGCAGAGGATAACTTCTAACTTGCATTGCATTCCTTGTGAAAATAATATTTTCATGTAGTCCTTCAAAAATCCAGATTTACATGACTGTTCTTAGGACAAATTAGTCAGTGGAATTATATATGGCCTTTCTATGTGATGATTTTAATAAATTTGTTTTATTTTTCCCGGTTTTCTCAGGGAAAGGCTTTAAGTTCAGTGTGGGTTGGTTTTTTTGCCCCCAAAGTCAGTGCCCGGTGCATCCATATTATAATGGTTTCCTGCTGTAGAAGTGTGTGTTGTATAATTTAATTCAATGTTTGTCAGTTACTGTCTTGGTAGTCTGTATGCAAGAAGAGGTTATGTGCTTTCTCAGTATAAATTCTCAACTGTAATAATACGTCTTTCTTTTATTAAAGCCCTGGCAGTGAGAACCAAGAGTTCTTAGTGATTTTGATGAATTAACTTAGTCTTGGAAGCGTAAGATATGTAGGTGCTAAGAGTTGATGTAAGAAATGTCAACAGCCTTTTTCTGATACATTTCCTTTCATCCTTTTCTTTAAACAATAAATTGCAATATTTTCAACAGATCCCCTGTGAGCAGCTTGCAGATTCGCTATGATCAATCAGGGAATGGTTGTGGGGAAAATTTGCCCCCAGTAGCAGCCAGCATAGAACAGCTTCTCGAGAGGCAGTGGAGTGAAGGACAACAGTTTTTATTAGAGCAAGGCACCCCCAGTGACAGTAAGTACTCACAATCTGTTTATTATGACTTTTGCCAACTGTTACTCAAAACTGCTATTCTATGCTTGTCCAAGAATTCTCATAAAATTTATTTTCTGCTGTGAATTGAAATACAACTGTGGTGTACAGTTCTAACATAGTTCTTAGTGCAGCACATGGCATCAGTAGATTACAAAAGACTTCTCTATAATTATCTACGTTCTTAGAGATGGGGAAATTGTGTCATGCAAGAGGAAGTAACTTGTAGGTCCAGTTGCAGTGTTTGGAAAAGAATTTTGAACTCTTAGATCCACTACTGTAAATATTGTACAGTTCCCCATTTTTCTTTGTCTCGTGTGATGTAAATCAGCATAATACTTTTGTATTTTTCTATTTTTTATTTTTAAATCTGACCTTTCTACTTGTGTTGCTGTTTAAAAAGAGAATATTTGCAAATGTTAGGCAAGTGTCCTCCTGGGCTTCCATGTTTTTATTATATTCTGCCTTTCTTGTGAGTTCCTAAAGCCAAGCAAATTATTATTTTCTCAAGTTATGTTTAATAGAGTGGAATAGTCCAAGAATGAATATGTTAAAAGCATAAATGATCAGTAGATCACGTGGATCTCCATGCTCAGCAATATATCAGTATCAAAGATAGTCACTGAATATGTTAAAAAACTTATTTTATTCCAGGTTATGGTTTGTGTTATATTTTATTGAACGCATTATTCTTCTCATTGGTAGTGTAAAGAGGTATCTAGTTAGTATTTTTATGAATGGTATCCTGACAAAAATGCTAATTGTGAGGAAATTCATGCAGGGATAATCCTTTAAACATGATAGCTGGAGGACAGGTTTAGCTAAGTCTTATTGCATCTCATTTGAGCTCACTGAGGGTTCCTTTGTATGTTCTTGAAGAGGAGGGATAAAAGCTAAATCCTTGGGAAATGACCAGATGTGCCTATACCAGTAGACTTATGTCTGTAGTAGCTCCAGAGGTCATGTTAAACAAATACANAAAAAAAAAAAAAAGAAAGAGGCTATCCCTGTGGCTTTACAGTCACACTGTAGTACTGGTTGGAAAGTCCAAGTTCTGAAACCGAATGGGAGTTTGAGCTTGGTAAAAATCAGGCCTGTCGAGAAGGTGTTGCCCTCGTTACGGAAACGCGGGGGGTAAGTGCGGTGCTCACAGAGTGCTCCCTGCTGGGGGATGCCGAGATCGCCGCTCGCTGCTCCCGCCAAGGTGCGCTGGGACAACTTCGCGGAGGACGACTTCTGGCGTTTTCATCGCTTCTATACATGTGTGATTCACTGTGCAAGTCACTAAATCAGAAAAACTCCCTTTTCATAAACTTAGTTGTTTTTATAGAAACGTTGTTGGTTTTCTGTGCTGTTAGTTGTGCATATTGTCAAACTTCTCTCTTCTATGAGGTTTGCAATTCTTAATACTGCAGCTGAACTGGATTTATGCCAATGATGCAGTTAACCTGTGCTACTAAAATACTACTGCTTTTATATTCTGATTTGGGGCTAAGTTCTCACGTACTGCTGTTTGCTTAAAATGTGTGCTGGCCCTAATGATGCTCCTCTATCAGTATTTAAGCCAGGGTGTAGAGGTATTCCAAAATTACTATCACAACACACTGTGGACTTTTTTTCTGCAATTTAAATTACTCAAAATGAATCCTAAATCTTTCCACTAAAATTCAGACATCTGTAATTTGTATTTTCACATGTATGCTATTCTTAATGTAATGCAGAATTTAAAACTGAATGAAGATGTTATTCATTCACTGAATGTGGCTGTGGATTATAATGTGTGCTTTTTTTGTCTTAGTTTTAGGAATGCTTAAATCATTACACCAACTTCAAGTTGAAAATAGGCGGTTGGAAGAACAGATAAAGAATCTGACCGCAAAGAAGGAGCGACTGCAGCTTCTCAATGCACAGCTTTCGGTGCCCTTTCCAACAATAACTTCAAATCCCAGCCCTTCTCATCAAGTACATGCCTTTCCAGTACAAGCACGTAAGTAGAGGGGATTATTGAGGTGTCAGAGTAATTTGAACATGTATTTATATGAAATATCTATTTCATCCACACATGCCATTGATGGGAGATGAATATAAATGTAGAATGAATATAGACCAAGTATTTGCTGATGTGTTAAGTGTTTAAACATCAATTGGTTTATTTTTCTGAACCATTACTACTTGTTTCAGTGCAGTTTCTCTTTTACTTCAGTTTGGAGCACATCTGTTTGAATCTTTTGATTCACCAATTAGTTAATATTTTACTATTCAGCAATGATTTTAAAGTTGACTTTACATTTTCTGTGTTTAGCTGTGTCATAATTTTGAAATAATTATTCTGAATCCTTTTACATATTACAGATATTTAACCACTGTGTGTTTTTTGAAATAATTACTTTAGCACCTAGCACTGATTCCTTGAACAGCAGTAAAAGCCCTCATCTGGGAAACAGTTTTTTACCGGACAATTCTCTTCCTGTATTAAATCAGGTAACTTTTATTTCATTCTTCTGAACCTAAACTTGTTACAAGTTAACTCATCTCAGTCCTTGCATTGTGGTGTTAGGTGAAATTTTATGCAGCTGAGGGGGCTTTGTTGTTTGTTTTGACACCAGGAGATAACCTCCAGCGGACAAAGCACCAGCAGTTCATCAGCGCTTTCCACTCCACCACCTGCTGGGCAGAGTCCGGCCCAGCAAGGCTCGGGCGTCCCCGGAGTTCAGCAGGTCAATGGTGTGACAGTGGGGGCACTGGCTAGTGGTATGCAGACTGTAACCTCCACCATTCCTGCAGTGCCGGCTGTGGGTGGAATAATTGGAGCGCTGCCAGCCAGCCAGCTGGCAATCAATGGAATTGTAGGGGCTTTAAATGGGGTAATTCAGACCCCAGCAACAATATCACAGAACCCTTCTCTCACTCATGCAACCGTGCCACCCAATGCAACACATCCTCTGCCAACCACGCTAAATAACAGGTAAGAATTCTCTGGTTTTATGTTTTTACTCATAGTGCCTGCTGTTCTTCAGGTTAGCTGGGATTTTTTGTCTTACTCCAAATATATTGTTTTTTCCTTCACCTATAACTGTCAAAGTAAGTTCTTCTCCTGGCCTGTGAATGAAAGTGAGGAGGCATTTAATGGAAGCACAAATAGTAAAGTTAAAGAAAAGATGTTTTCTCTAGAGCTTTTGGGAATCCTAGTGAATTCCTGGTTTTCAATCAAGTCACATTCCCAAACAAATGTAATTATGTAAATGTGCTTCGGCTCCTTTTTTTTAGTTCAGAAAACAATGTTCTTTGTCCTGCCAATTGTTCTTTCAGGATTAAAGGAGCACTGGAAAAGCTACCATTTGTTGCAGTAAGAAGGGGGGAGGGGGAGAAGGGTGTATGGTCATGTAATTCAAGATGCAATAGGCATAACTAACCAGAGTTGTAATACAGTTGCATGGTTTTCAGTTGCCTGCACTGACTCTAAACCCAACAAAATTAGTTTTTCAAGCAGTGTTCCTATGGATTTCTGAATGCATAAAATGATTCATTTGTGAGTGTTCCTAACAGCCATTCACCAAAGCCAGGTACCCTCAGTAGCATAAACTGCTGCTGCTTGAGCTGCAAGGCAAATGGATAACAAAAGGAGACAGCTGCTTTCCAGGAAGAGGAATGGACTTCTTGGTCTGGAAGTATTTTGGGATAGAGCAGAGCCTGGGCCAGTTCTTTCTCAGTGCTCTGCTTCCCCACACCCCGTGTCCTACCCTTCACTTAGGAAGGAGAACTACAGTTTTATGTAGAAAGAAGTGCCTGTAGATAGGGAGTGGATTTGTCGTCTTTATGTAGAGTTTAGTTTTGGAGATTATGGTAGATTATCCATCAAAAAAAGACATACGTGATTGGAATGATGCAAGGGATCCCTGATTTCCTAGCTTCCTTTTCCAGTTTCTTTGCTTCCTGTTGGTTTGGCAGCTCCTGGGTATTTGTGTACTGTATCATTGTGTGGTATTGCTTCAGTAGGCTCATAGAATCTGATACTTTAAAGTTTATCCTGTTGTTTGCATGTGTTGTTACGTTTTTCCTGAGGAGCCTGTATCTTTCATAGTTTATATCCTTTGGGAACGTGAGCTTTCATAGGATAAAAAAAAAAGACATTCTGTTCCTGAAAAGTTTTCGTCTTTCTTGAGCATCAGAGGTTTGCAAAAAACACAGAAATTTTGCATTCTCTCCCCAAAAGTGTGAGAAAGAGTGAGAAATACTAGACAAGATGAATCATATTAACCAGTTGCATGCTGCTTTCCACTTTCAGGTACTACCAGAAGATACCAAGTTATGCTAAATACCAGTCATGCCAGTGTTTTCTCAACTGATTTTGTTTATACACAGATGATTTGCTTCTCATTGTATTGCAGAAGTTCTTGTGTTTCTTTTTCAGTATCCATTTTAAGTGCTGTAACTCTTCATTGTGTAGCCTAGTGGTAGAATGTTCCAATTCATTCAATTAATGCAAAATACTGCAGCCAGTATCCTGTTCTTAAGATCTTATTCTAACCCTTCAGTAGAGTCTGGAATACTCCCAGTGACTCCCTATTTTCTGCTACAACAAGCTTATGCTGTGCAAGTCTGTCAGTACTTCCACTTCTCTAATACAGCGTGATCTCTTTCTGCACTGCTCCCTCAATAATAGTAATTTAAAATTAATGTTTATATTAAATTTAAAAGTGTACTTTTCACACAATTCTCTGTTTTATTTGAGCTCATCCACATTATTTCCCAGGTTCTCTTTGTTTTAAGGTGTTTTACAATTACCCTCATTTTCTGTGACTTCTCAGTATTTCTGGTTGTATGTCTAGAAGGGAAAAGTCTAGAAACGTTAGTGCTAATATGATTCTGGTAATGACATGTGCATTCCTCGTTCCTATTTGTCCCATTACAAATGCTTTAGTGAAATATATGACAAAAATGTTTTATTATGGGAACTAAGTTGCAAAGAGGCTCTGGGATGATTTTGAAGCAAGGAGAGAAAATAGACAAAAAATTACTTTTCACTGGTTGAAATTATTGTTTCTGGAACTCTATGGGACACCTGCCAGGCTTGAGTTCCACGCTGCTTCAGCAGCAACTGGTTGACTATTTCTTTAATGTTAAATTTCCCAGGGTTGTTAAATCGTTAATGTTAAATTTCTCTTTGAACTGCCCTGGTGGGAAGGTTGAATGTTACCAAGCACAGGCAGGCTCAAAGGTTTGGTGCTGTGGTGATGTGAGCTCTCTGACCCTGGTTAGATTGTGCGCTGGGGTCAAGGTTGGAAGTGGTTTAAATCAGTATTGGCAACATGTTGGAAAGCTACATGAGAACTCAGCCCTGCTTTCTAACTTCAGGGTATTGTTCTGTAATTTTAAAAGACTTGACAGATGTTCCTGGATGTTGCTTGTTACAGAAACTTCCCAAGCTTCAGAATCTGTTCCAACAGTTTAATGTGAAAAATAGGCAGATTGTTCACCAATACTTGAAGACTTCTTTATGCATATTGTCCTTATTCATATGAACTCTCTAACTGTGGCACACAAGGAGGTGAGAAAATACTGATTTGCACAGTGTTGTTGGAGAGAGTTTCAAGTTGTAGGTAAAAGAACTCACATTCATGTGGCAGAGAAAAATACTTGATCCTTTTCTGGGAAAAAAGATGGCTTAGTACAGATTGCCAGCAAGTGGGAGATTAAGTGATTTTAGGAAAGAGATAGGATTGTTTCTTTACATTCTCGCAACCAGAGAAGAGTGTAAGATGTAGAGTTTCAGACTGATCATGTACCTTTTTAATGAGAAGCTAAAAAGGATTAAATTTACATTCCAAGCTGATCTGGTTTAGAGAAAGCTCTGTGGTGAAATCCAGTGAACTGTCTCTTCTGGGAAGCTTGGGAGCTGCAGCATTTTGTCCTCTGCAGTTCGGTTTTGTTTCTAGACACTGAGATCTCAGCTGCTGACTGAGGGTATTTTCTTTCAAGTGCCAATGCAGAGCAAGAGAGGCAGGCAGAGCGATTAAAGAGAAGGGAGAACAACAACAGAAAAAAGAAGTGCAAAGGTAAAACATGATCTGGGAAAAAGAAAGAATGGGATAAAAGAATGAACAAAAACAGCGGAGAAGATTCATTCCAGTATAGAAGAATACAGAAAAAGTGAGGTAAAAAGAGAAGAAGGAAATAATGGTAATATTAGTCAGAATACTGTGGGAAACAGTGTGAAAGGCTTTACCTAAGTCCAGGTAGATGCATTCTCAGCCTTTCCCTCGCTCACCAAACGGGGACATCTTGTCACAGGAGATCAGGTCAGTCAAGCAGGACCTGCCTTTCACAAACCTGTGATGGCTGGGCCTGATTCCCTGGTTGTCCTGCACATGTGATGGCTCAAGAGGATCTGTTCCATGACCTTCCCTTGCACAGGTCAGACTGACAAGGCCTGATGCAGAGATCCTCCTTCCAGCTCTCTTCTTCTAGACAGGCATCACATTCGCTATCTTACAGTCAGCTGGGATCTCGAGATCCCAGTCAGCCAGGGCTGCTGGAAAATGGTTGAAAGTTATCTCTGTGTGCACATCCATCAGCTCCCTCAGTAGCCTTGGGTGGATTCCATCCAGGCTCATGAACTTCCCATTGACGTAGCCTTCCCTTTCCCCATAGGAAATCATAAGTGCTGCCCACCAGGTGTGTGCTGGAAATCACAAGTGCTGCTCACCATAGTGCTGAGACCATGCAACAAAGTATGACACAAAGTTTATATGTGGCTTGTTCTGTCCCAGAAGGAGAGAATGCTGATGCTTTGTGTATTTTCATATTGGCTGGTTAATACAAAGTCAAATTACAGCAGAGTTGGGCTACAGTTTACTGGCTGCTGTAAAAATGCAAGATAAAAATTATGCCCTGAGGAGCTACGTGATTGTAGCCTAATGGTGTGGATTTGTGACTGATTTAAGTGAATAATTCCTTACTACCAATCCCAACAAGCAATCGTGTCATCCTGTGCACACCTTCTTACTAGAATTTCTGCATCATGCAGTGACCTCATCTACATTAATTGAGAATCTGTCAGTGTGTTTTGTATTGGTTAAAGTTACAGCTCAGTTCCCACAGGTTGCAGCCCATTGTGCAGGACCCAGCATGAGAGGAGGGGACAGAAGTGTACAGCTGAAAGGGAAATACTTCATTTTTCAACAGCGGGATAAACCTATAATGAAACAACACCTTAATATTTTAATGGATGTTTAAAACTAGTAAAAGCTAACACTGTACTGAAAGAGTAAATCCAGCTGTCTTTCTGGTCTTCTATTCCCAACACACCCTTGTTCATGCTGTTGGTCTTGCAGTAAACTGGTATAGCTGAAGAAACCCTTTATTTACAGCCTATTGTCAGCTGGATCTATTCCCTGCCCAGTTTCCTAAATATTTGCAGACAGTTTTATGTAGGCATGAAAATAGAAACTGGGAGTGAAGTAGCTGGCAAAGGCAGAGGCAGCTTCATTCCATGGCAGCATCCCTTGGCCCCTTGTAAGGCTGAAGGTGTTTGCTGAATTACAGACAAGGAGTGGGCAATATGAGTGGTTTGAATGACCCAAAAGATGGGAATTAGATGGAAACGAAGGTAAAGTAAATGCTTGGTAACTAGGTGTTAAAGTTCAGCAAGAGCTGTCTTACATAATCTGGCCTTTCTGTATAAAGTATTTGAAAAGTACTTTATAATTGGTAATCATTATCTGAGTTTCAAATAACGTACATGGAGTAGACATGATACAGGCAAGGTGTTGCTGTTGCTCAGCATAAATGAGACCTGGGGGTGGTGTCAGAAATTGCAACTGGACAGTCTGACAATATTTGCAATATGAAATCAAATGCTAAATAGCGTCTGTCCGCTTGTGTACATATTTTCTTTAATGTAAAGCTGAAGTAAAAAGTTCCCATGCTTCCATATGTAAAACCACAGTATTACCCTGTCAAACCCTACAGTGCCTCGGGACTAGGATTGCTTTCTGACCAGCAGAGACAACTACTACTCCATCAACAGCACCAGCAATTTCAGCAATTACTAAGTACCCAGCAACTCACATCAGTAAGTTTTTCAGTTAATTATGATTTATTCCTCTATTGTATTCTAAGGCATGGATAAACTCCTGAGCTTAATATAAATAGTAGTAATGTATTTAACTTGATATTAAAGGCTTTGATAATATTTTAGTCTTTCAGTTGCTTCAAACTTTTTGGATGATAGTCATGTAAAATGTTAGGATATTACTGGGCTGTGTATGGCTAGAAGAATCATTCCCTAGTGCCTTCAGTTCCATTTTGTCCTGTGTGGACATGGAGGCTTGTCTCTCTCAGCATCAGCTGTGGGCAGCAGAGCTTGGGAGCACGTGTGGATTCTACCAGTATTGTGACCTGTCTTTGATTCCACTGGAACACTAGCAAAAGACTTCTGGATATCGTCTTGTGAGCTGTCTTTGCTCCGCTTGCAGTACTCGTATAGGCCATTAGGTAACTGGTTTAACTGTTTGTATTGTTAATCGTGTAGTTTTAGTGCACGGTCTTCTCAGGTATGTTTGTTCTGACAGAGGCCTGATGAAGCCAGCAGGCTTAGCGGAACTTCTGCTGAGCTACTGATTTCAGGAATTCTGACAGGAATTTTCTCCCACAGTCTCATGGAACTTCAGTAGTGTAACCTAAATTAGCTGAGATTAGTTTAAGGGTTGCACTGACTGAATATCTGGAAAAGCAAGAACCCAGGGAGGAGCTATTTTTCAGCAACTAATTATTGATCTTCTTTTTCTTCCTCCTCCCTCTCCCCATATTACTCAAGGAACAGCATCAGGCCCTTTTGTATCAATTAGTACAGCAACAACATCACCATCACCAACACCATCAGTCTGAAGTACAGCAATTGCAGATTACTGGAGGAGCACAGATACCCATAAACAACTTACTTTCAGGCACACAGGCCTCACCACTTAATGCAGCTGCTACCAACCCATTCCTTACAATTCATGGAGATAATGCAGCTCAGAAGGTGACAGTAAGTATACTTCTCACCTCACTTTCCATGCACTACTCCAGGAGCTAACTAAAAGATAAGAAGCAGGTTATGTGCCTGTATTCACAAATCAAAGATGGTGGATTTTTTCTTTATTTTATTTTTCTTGAGCCTTGGGCTACACTTAAATGAGGCTTAGAACTCTGTGAACTTGTAGTCACACTAAACATGTCTGCTGCACACTGTTGCTTCTCTGGATCAGGGCACCAATCCAGTGACCCTTGCCTTCCTCTTGTAATTACAATTGCAGTCCTAGTCCTCCTCACCCTACTTCTTGCCCAGCGTTGTGTCCACTGTTTTGTGGATCATTCCTTTTACCACCTTACTGGTGAGTTTGGCTTGGCCAGGCCTCAGGCCCTGTGGAGCTGTGGGGATTTGCTGATGGCTTGAGAGGTGAGGAGCCTGTTGCTGGGAAGGAGGAATCTGTGTTAGGAGAAGGGGCTATGTGCATCTTGGTGCTGGCCTGGGAAAATGAGGCTGTACATTGGGAGGCTGAGTGGCTCTTCTGCTTCATAGAGTAATAAGACCTTTCCTAGACAGACAAGGAAACAAGACACATGTTTCTGGCAAAAATGTTCCGTTATCTTCAGTACTTGCCCGTAATCTCCATCCCCAAGACAAGAATTCTTTCTTCAAGAAATCAGAGAACAGGCTTCATTCTTTAAGGATCCTACAATTAAGATGAGAGGATAAAGGAAGGAGCATATGAAACTTGGAAAAACAAAGGATGAATAGAGCAGGAAGACAAAGTTCCAGCATTCCTTGGAGAAGACAGCAAGTGGTAGTGGTAGAGAAGAAAGAGAAGCTTGTCTGCAAGAGCAGGTGGGGAAGAGTTGGGGCTAAATATGAGTCCCCTCTCTACTCCCCACTCCCAAATCCTCCAGCTACTTCAGGAGCACTGTGGTGGAGGACTCAGGCTGGGCTTCTGTGGTACTTACAGGCAGTACACATTTCCAGACGTAACCACATAAATGATGAATTTTCAAGGTGATTTTTTTCCTGGAAACAGCTCCCTTCCATTCAAATTTGTGAGCATTTACTTTTGTTCAGCTCTGTGCTTTGGGGTTTGGGCAGTTGCGGCGTCGCAGCCGTGAACGGTCGCTGCGGTCGGGCCCCGCTGTCAGGGTCACTGACTGTCACAGCAAACGTGCTGGCACAGGCCGCGCCTTCATTCACAGTGCTCACAGTTTGTTCTCACATGTTTAAAACTGATCTCCCCTCATTTAAAAAATCTCCCAAAAATCAGTAGTGAATGGAATTGAGACCCTATATTTGGTGTACATCCAAGCAAAATACTCTGTGATCTTATTTAGATTATTTTTTTTAAATGGCCATTACTAGTTCTTTATAGTGCAGTGTATTTTTACAAATATGCCATTACAGTTTTTATGTTAACAGTTAACTGTAATTCCAAGAAATTTCAGAACATCTTTCAAACAAAACCCTTACCAAAAATTTCTTTTGAAATTGATTTTATATTTTTTTAAGGCTAGAATTGAGACAAGTTGCATAGATTGTTGAACTGTTTTTAACAAGTTCTCTATTTGCCAGAGTTCAACTGTTTTAATTTCATTTGCAGTTAAAACAGGTTTCAGGCATTTCTGAATGCTCAGTGAATGAGATGAGATTTTTGCTCAGTCCTGTTCAATACTTGCAGGAAATCTCTTTGTAGCAATATATGAAAGAATTTTGATGGGGCAAATTGTTCTGATGGAGAGGTGTAGATTTCAGCCCTCACCAGCAGGCAGATGTAGCAGAGGTCACCTGGTGTTTCTCTTGATCATCTTGCAGTTTTAGAGAGACCCGTAGCCAGAACAGCCACTCGTGTTGGAACAAAAGTAGAAGGAGAGTTGGTGTTTTCTAATACTGCCTGTCATGTCTGTAGCATTAGTTGCTTCAGTATAGGACTGCTCCTTTAATTATTCTTTCCTTTCCCACTTTTTATTCTACAGCACATGGTTATTTTTTATAATGCAGAATTACTTTTTTAGAATTTACTATTTAGATTGCAGAAATTACTTTTACAGAATTTACTATTTAGATTGCTCTAGTGAATGTACTTCAACTGCTTTGTCATCTTTATGAATTGGATTTTACTTAGCTCTGTATGTTATAATCTGATTTTTAGAAGTATTTTCTCTTACACAGAGGCTCAATGATAAAACTGGACCAGTTGCGTCAGAGAAGAGTTGACATTTGAATGACACTTGAGCCCTGCACGTCCTGCTGTTACAGCACTTCATGCGGCTGCAAACCCCGGGTTCCCTTTCTGCAGATTGAAAAAGAGCAACAAGGAACTCTTACTGCACAGCAAGAGGTTAATAATTTTCATAAGGATATTTTTGGTAGGCTTTCATTTGCTTTCTTGTTGCACTAAAATGGATGTACTTTTTAATGTCTCAGACTGTGAAGTAGATAAAACTCTGCAAATCATAATTATTTTGTCAATATGATGGTACTAAGTACAAATTCAGCCACGGAAGAACATACACTTGACTCTTCAGTCCTAATCTCACAGACTGAAAGGCTGTAAACAGTCCGCAGTGATGCATTGCTTTGGTTTCAGAGCAGTAGCTTTAACAGCCCAACCCCAGCCCATCTGATCTGCTGCTGCAGTTATAACAGATCCTTTTAGACTGAGCTTGTAATGGCAGCTGGGACTTGCTGTTCATAGTTTCTCTTTTTACACACCTCTTTTGGAACCTGACTCATAAGGGAATTGACTTATGAACTTTTTATTCCTTTAAATTCCTATTATTGTATAGTTGGAGTTTTTCTCGAATAAGAATTATGATATGAATCCAAAGTTTCTTAACTTGGGTGTAGGTTTTAGAGTTCTGAGGTTTTTAAAGGAACCAGTTTGGTTCCAGTGAGAAAGTTTTCTTACCAGATGAGAAGGCCACACTGGAAGAAGTTTGTGTAGTGTTTGGCCTAAACCAAGTGCCTGTTGCTACCTCCATTTTGTTGAAATGGCTTCAAACAGCTGATCATGCACTAGATGTGTCCTTGTTAGCAGCGGGAATATTCTGTCTTGCACCAGCAGCCTTGTTCTGCCTTTCCTAGAGGTGTTTATACCACTGTAGAGAGCTCAGGCAGATTGTTACCTGGGTCACTTTTCACTAATAAATTACCAAAAAGAGGAGTTACCATTTCCCACTAAAATTTCCCAGTGGTTGAAAAGGGTGAACTTGAATTGCAACACTTCTGGCAGTTGCTGATCTCGTGGTGAGTCTATGCAGGGTGGTGAAGGACAGTTCAAATGGGGGTAATGACCACTAATCAAGAGGGAGGTGGGAATTATTAGCGGAAAAGACCCAGCTGTAATTAGACCTCCACTGTGTACTTACTTGGAAGAACATGTTAATTCTGCAATATGTTTCTTAGTTAAACATTGCACAGTTCTTACCTCATTTCTGTAAATAAAGTTTTGTGAATCTGTTTTGTATTGTGAAGAATTCATAAGAAAACATTGATATTTTGATTTGTAATATTTCTAATTAGTAGATTTAATTGAAAAAGTAAAAATAATTTATTTTTATATGTTCTGGGGAATTTTTTAAAAATGTCACAAATCACTTTTGTAGATACTTTACAAAAGTAAACCAGTGGTTTATTTTACTTAGTCGCCCCACTGGTGGATATTCTGTAACAATTTGTACAAAAGGTAAGATGGAAATGTGCTGTTATTTTGACTAGATGTAAAATTCCAAGTGTATGAAAAGATATGTACAAAGCTTTTGTTAATAAACTTTAATAATGTTTATCATTGTATATGACTTGTGTGAATGTGAGTCTTGTAGAAGAAAGGAATATTTCTATTAACATCACACGAGAGGAAAGGTTTGATTTGCACATGGCTACTAAATTTTATTACACGAAGTTTCAAAAACTGTTTTTCATTAACTTTTTGCTTTCAAGAGACACTGATTTAGCTGAAAAACTCTCCAGGGATATTTTCATTTACTGGACAGAAATGCCTGTTGCAGCCCCGAGTCTGATGCCAGAGTTTGCTTCCACCCTTCCGCGAGGAATGACTGGAATCAGAGGAGCAGTGGCTGCTGTCCCTCGGCTCGTTTGTTCTGGTGCAGTTGGCGAGAGCTCAGTGGGGAGGGGACGGTTCCTGACCTGCACCGTGCCTGGGTCAGGGGAGCGAGGCCGAGGTTGTTGCTGTAACCTTTGAACTGTACTTTCTGTAAAACCAGCACAGTGCTTTTTTCCATTCATTTTTTTTACTGTCCATGGGAAGGTTGGTAAATAGCTAAACTCCCGGGTTTTTATTTCGTTCTTGTACGGTCACTTGAAGATAAAAGGTGAGGGGTTGTGCCTGCCAGGGGTTCACAGGCAGGAGATGCATTATGGCTTCCTCAGAGTTTTTGGCCCCTCTCTAGTCAGGGGCAGCCTGAGGCTCAGTTCTGGGACAAGCAGCATGAAGATGGTGTTGCTGTGGGCCTGTGCCATTTGAATGTTCCATCGGCTCAAAGCCCAAGTATTGAATATTTTTGTTTTATTTTCCAATGGGGAAAACTGGAATCCTGAAAGGAGACTGGTAAATGAACAAGCTCTAACAAGAACTAACAGGAGGGAAGTGTGAGACAGCAGCTGGCACAGCAAAGGGGCAACACTTGCTCCCACCCTCCCCGGACTAGAAAAACCTTCGGACATTTTGGTGGTAGTTGATGAATGTTTTATGCTTTGAGGTGAAGAGGTGCAGGAGACTTCAGCATTTCTACTGATGAAAGCTGTACCAGGGCCAGAGCTCAGGAGCTGTCAGTGTTCTGGCCCTGTTGAGCACTGCCTGTTGGTCGATGCTGAGAAGGGAGACCACAGAGCACGGAAGGCCGGGGCCCAAAGTTACACTGGGTGCTGCCAGACCGAGGGGGGGAGGAGAAGCCCGACCTGCCCCTGCTCCCAGCACGAGGCCTCCAGGGAATCCTGAGTGCCACTTCTGGAGCCACGGACTGCTGCTTTATTAATGAACCTAAACCAAAGCCAAAACCACTTAGGCAGTATAAGTCACCTTGCTCCAAGTGGAGCAATACCATAGGAAGTTCTGCCTTTCCTTGTGTATTTCTTCTAGTGGAGGGACTGCCTAAACTCTGGTACCTGTCTCCTGCTAAGAGAAGTGTGAAAGGGGCAAAGTCAGAAATACTTGGGAAATTGTCAAAAGAGATTGGTACCAGAAGCCCAGGACAGCAGTGGGTGGTTTACAGTACCACAGTCCTGGTGTGCCAACAGCAACAGCAAGGAAATAATGAAAAGGACAGTTCTGACATCCAAACAAAAATTCAGTTCACCATCCCTTTAAAGAAAGAAACCACATCAAAGCCAAGTTCACATGAGGATCAGATGCAGTCAAAACCAACCTTGTTTCAATGATTTTTTCAATGTCAATGACATGAAAGATGATGGTCTGTGGCTGATTTGGCACCAGTTCAGTGAAGCCCACAGTGCTGTCCCTGTGGAATGCCTTGGATGCCAAAGCAACCCAGGCCCCTCTGCAGATCCCTGGCAGCCAAGGTGCTGAGCTCTCCCAGGTGTGCTGGGAACTGCTCTGGGCTCAGTGTCACAAAAGCAGCACACACTAAAGGTGCTGCATTTGGTGAAAGTTTTTCACCAAAACCCCACTTTACTCACAATAATGACAACAAACCTTACGGCTTACAGAAGCCACTAATTCTGGACAGCCTACAGCATCTGAAATCTTGCTTTTATCAACTTTTATCAACTGTTTTCAGGCCCCATCATCTCACAAAGAAGTCACATTGCAAAATCTCTCCTGAAGTTATATTTTTTTTTAATTAGTTCAAACACAGAACTATAAAGTTGAGAGTAATACTGTCCAAACATCTAGTTATAAAAGGACACTGCAGAACAGCATCTGCTGGTCGTTCCTCTAGCCTAAATGAGAGCACTTCACATCTCATACTATACCTGTGTATGGTTGTCAGAATCTTCTAGCTTGGCATTGGACTTTATCCTCAGCATTGTAAGGGAATATTGCCCTCCCTGTCTCATCTGCTGCAGACAACTCCTTTCCACAGTGTTCTGCCTGTGCCATCAGCTACTCAAAGTAGGCTCAGATCGGACACATGTAGGTGCAAGTCAAGAGTGTAGAACCTACAGCATAGACTGTCTCTAGGACTGAACACAAAGTTGCAGTGCAAAAGCACTGCTGAGCTGTAGCTCAAAACTGCCCAGGAAAGAAAAGTATTTTGCTAGCAGGCAAATATTCACATTACTTAAAGGAAATCTGCTAGATTCTGTGCTTGAAGAAAAGTTGTAAGAAGCTGCTTAAATCCCAAGTCTAGAGTGACCTTGGTTTTCATGGACAGAAAGATTTAGAAAAACAAGCTCTGGTGGTGGGTAACAGACCCATGAGAAAATGAAGCCTGGCTACAGTCTTCCACTTCTCTGTTGAGCATCTTTTCTCACCTCAGTCACCACAGACTAAAGGCACTGCTAAACGGGCTGTGGCATCATCCACAAAACACCTGGCAACCCAGGAGAGGACCCTGAGAGGCTCTGAAGGTCTTGGACTCTTGCCCAGGCCTCCTTCCTCCCCCCTCCAAACACTAAAGCTAAAGCTAAGGGTGATGAACTGAACATGAGGTAGGACTGATGCACCCTGGATGAAGGTGATCCTTCACTACCCCGCTGCAGGAGGGATGGCTCCCAGATGGGGAGCTGAGCATCTGGTTGCAGAGCTCAGATCCACTGGTGCAGGGCACTGATGCACACTCCCCATCCAAGACCTTCAGGTCCCAAGCACCCAGCAGTGCTACGCAAAACCTTCCCAGCTGTTGATGCTGAGACAGTTGGGCCTGTCACCAATTCCCGCTGCAGTGCCACTGTGCAGGAGGCCAGTGCATTTCTCTTACACAGCCAGCTTGCCTCTGCTTTCAGGAAGGTTCAGTCTTCAAGCAGTAAAGACGCAATCCATCAATTCACTTGTATCCAGGCATAAGTAGCACTTGTGATTAGACAGACATCCAGCACTTCAGGTATCCAACCCAACAAGTGTGACAGTGTGGCACGTACAACCTTTGCCCATCCTTAAACCTCTTCCTTCGGGTAAACTGGATTTGTCAGGAGTATTGTTTGAGGTTTCTCAGTGTGAATGGTCTTACAAACAAACACACACAAATTCTTACCAGTCAGCAGTGCTTGTCCTCCTTCCTTTGAGCCCCGTGCAGAAAGGCTGTGGTGCAGGGAAGCGGGAGGTGTTGGCAGGCAGCGTGTGACTGCTGCCACACACCCACTGGGGGTGTGGGCAGTCCTGAGCAGGTGCTCACGTTAAGTTTACATCTCCAGCAATAAAGGTGTCAAGAGTCCTCACAAGTCCTTGTTACATTTGCCACTGGATTTTTTTTGCCCTGACACCTAACTAAGCTATTTCTCACTCCAAACTGAGCCCATTGTTATTCTTCACAGCCACAGCAGATTTGTAACAGTTCCATATGGATCGCATCAGGGAAACATATCACGCAATTGCAAAGCTCTCTTTTACGTACCTGGAAGATTTTTCTCTCCCTCTAGTCCAGAGCAAATACCAACAATACCTTCCTAGCAAATCAGGCAGTGCAAACACCGGATCATTTTCTCTGCTCTCTTCTGGATGCTCTACATCTCAAAGTGTGATATACACTGAAACAGGCACAGCATCCCAGGTAAAGTGTTGTAAATCCAGAGTGGAAAAGAAAGATGACTCTCATTTAGAAACTGCAGAAATATTCCCATTGCCAGTCTATTTTTTTCATGAACAGTACATCTCCATTTGCTCATGTTCTACCCCAGCTCCACCCCTTAATTTTTACCAATTCGCTTCACCATTTTAGCAGCTTTTCTTTACAGCCATTTCAATTACCTTGCTTTACATCTAGACATCTCTCATTGAGTGTTCTGGATGACTAAAAGCTTTTGAAAGTTAAGTTTTCCTGATACCTCTTGAAAATATCTCACTTGATCTCACTAAGATTCTTCCTTCAAAGTAGCACAGAATTCCTGTTCCATTGATTAGCACCCAGATCACAGCTTCTAAATATGTTTAACTTCCAGTGCAGTTAAGCTGTGAAGTTCTCTGTGAAAAAAAAATTCAATGCATTATTTTGTATCTGGCTATGTTTCCATGATCTCATTATTTCTGCCAACTAAGAATTTTTTTTATATGAGACAAAAAAAAAAAAAGCTCCAGTTGTAGAGAACATATATGGAACACTGTCATATTCCCTAAATACTTAGCCCTTAAAGTTTTATGGGAATGGGATGAAATGTTATGAAGTGCTGATCTGATAGAAGGAGCACAATTGGCAGTTACTGGGGAAATCAGCAGTGGAAATAGCAGGAAGTTAACAGAGACTTTCAGCCACCAAGTTTTGAGTTCAGATACATGATTTTCTGAGTTTTCATTTTGATTTTGAATTAAAGCTCAAAAAAGTTTTAGAATCCTAGTATTAAATCACAATTTGAATGGCAAATAATGCTTTAAGAAATGCAAGTCCTTAATGGTTCTTGCAATAGACTGTGATAATTGCTCTGATTTATTGCTGTCCTTTACAGCCCATTAAGTACCCTTTGTTCCAGCATTTTAATCTTTTCACAATTTTGGAAAAGTTATACAAAACAAAATAACAAGTATGAAAAAATACCAAATAACAAGTATGAAATAATAACCCTTATTACCTATTCTTCAAATTGAATCCAGGGTATACAACCATCCCCAAAATGAGAACTCTTAGCCCAAGAATGTTAGCCATTCTGTATTTAAAAAGTGGTCCTGAAATACCTTGTCTCTTAATTTCTAACTAAAACATGAAGGCCTTTAGTGTTTTTACCCATTTAAACTTTACTGAATTAACAATGCTATCAAATATCACTGCAGGGTTGACAAAGAAGGTATTATCGTGCAGGTGCATACACCTTTATGTGGAAGTTAATATTAGAAATACTACTTATTTCAAAATATTACTAGATATTTATAAGAATGAGGTGTTTATAAGCACTGGATGGTCTTGGATTTAGAGGTGCAAGAAAGAAAAATATATTTTGAGTGCAGTTTCATTACTGTTGTGTTTGCTTAACAATTTCAGGTCAATTCTCTGTTTCAAAACAAATAAGTTATTTGTATATCCATTGGCTGCAAACCTATCAGATTCAGTATCTGGTTCAGAGGGGGTTTTCCTGCAGCTCTGCTCACGTTTAGACACTGTTATCACACATCTGCATAAGCAGCTCTTCAATACAAACACACCTTTATTCTTCAACACACAAGGCAGGTAAGATGGTATAAGATTTATTAATATTTTCTTTTACTAAGGCACATGACGTATAGAAATACTGAGGTACAAAAATGCAGTTTCCTGCATATGAGATTTAAAACCCCATTTTGACCATTCTGACAAAGATGAGCTACATCTCTTCTTGCTCACAACATTCAGCTTTTAGCCATTTTTTTCTTTTGTACCAGTTCAACAAGCAACTTGTATCTTGCTATACACTCCTCCTGAAAGGGAACACAGAAGTGTTATTCAAAGGTTGATATTTTAGTATTGCTTTAACTCTATACATGGTACTTTATTCTACAAGAAGAGCTGGGTTCTGGGGGCTGTGTAGGTTTTTTATTTTTTGTTTGTGTCTGGTGGTTTTTGTTTGTGTTTGGTTTTGTTTGTTTTATTTTTTTGTTGGTTTTTTTCTTGGTTGGTTGGTTGTTTTCTTGTTTTAAAGTTGCACACTGAATTTGAGAAGGAGAATCTACATCTAGTGAAGAGGAGATTAGAAAAATGAACTTGCAATTTATATTTCTTAGAAATGTGGCTCATTTATCTGTTTGAAGAGCACACAAACCCAACAGTTGCCCAGTACGTCTTGACAATGACTGCAAGAGCCATTATGGAGCAGCTGTACTGGTGTATCTATTTAAAACAGTTACTCTGGTGTGAGCCACACTGCAGGCAGGTTAAGCCGAGCCTTCAAGGTCACTAACGCAGCACCTGCTGACCAGAAACTGCAGAACAACTTCAGAGCCAGAGAGAGACCCAAATCCTTCCCCACCGCATTTCCTGCGCCCTCACTGTGTTCGGCACAGGTATTACAGAGCTTTTCTGCAGCTACAATGGCTGAAGCAAGCAAACTAAGCTATCACATCTATTTGGAAATCTAGTACAGACCATCTATATCAATGACAATTAATGCTATTTTTAAAAATTATACTTACAAAAAGAACATTAGATAAATTATTGAGCATTTAACATTTGCAGATGGATTACTTATTTTGTTTGTTCAGTGAGATGGATTGAGAAAGGTATTGTGAAAGTGTAAGCAAAGCAGCTCATCGATGTTTGGTTACTAACTTTGAATCAAAATTTGTTTTAAAATCTAAATTTTGTCCTGCAATTGAAGATCTAAAAGGTAGAGGAGAGGTAGGTATTTTAAATGAAACAGGAGTTAGTTCAACATTTTCTGTATTAGATCAAACAAGCTGAAATAAATGAAAAAATGTTTTAAATTTTTTTAAAAAGCAACAAATGTGAGTAAATTTTTAAAATCTTTTTAAAGAGCAACAAACGTGACAGTAACACTCTTTAGGTCACCTGAGTCTGGACTGAGAGGCCAAATGAAGGCCTCACCTTCCTATATGGACCCTCATTCTTAAGGTAATCATAAATTGGTAGCAAACACGTTTCCCCTTAATTTATACTATAGTCCAGTCAAAACAAGTCATACCTTGCTTTTTCCAGGAACGCATTTTGCTATTTTATCCCAGCGATCCGATGTTCCCTTCGGATACTGCTGCAAGGCCATTTCAAGAAGTTTCTGTTGGTTCTGAGTCCACAGTTCTTCTGGTGCACGGCTTTTCTCCCTTCTTCTGCTTTCATCGTCACTCTCTTCCTCTTGCTCAGTGTTATCAAAATCTTTCTGACGTCTCCCTCTGCCCTTCTCTTCTGGTACTTCTTTTGTTGCCAGCAGAGCCATTTCAGGTGCTTTGACAATTCTTCGTCTGCGGTGTCTGGTTTCACTTACCATGGTGTCCTTTGGATCTGTCTGGATATCCATCTGCTCTGATATAAGATTGTAGTTCCCCTCTTCCTCCACTTCCTCTTCCCTTTCTCGCTGGGTGATTATGTGATCTGGCAGATTCATGTTGACTTTGAAATTTTTGGAATTGTGTGCCAGTGTTTTAAGCTCTGAGAGCCTAATGATACCTGTTAGAAGCACTGCTGTTACACTTCTGAAAAACTAAAACACCCCCCAAACAAGAAAGGAACTGCCCACAAATTAAAGGTTCTCAGAATAATGCAGAGTGGACAAAAAGTTCTTCTGGGCTGACAGCTTAAGAAAAAATTGAGAAATCAAGGCATTACTTGATCATCAAGGTGATGAACTTTGCCAATTAGGAGCTTATCTAATCTTCGGGAAGTGCTACTAAATTCCCAGACTGATATAAACAAAGAGACCAACCTGAACAAATGACCAAACCCCACAATAAACGGAATAAGAAAGCCCAGAAGGATGTAGCTAAAGGGAAGTGTTCCTTCAGAATACCCAGCAGTTCTCTTTTCTCAAAGTAAGGCAAGGTTGCAAAAATCTCCCTGCAGAGCAGACTCTGAAAGGCACAGCTATCACCCAAACCCAGTCATTTTCATAAGCACACACCTGGTGTATATGTAACAGAATCCTTCACCTGTTTGGCTTTCAGGGTAACCTGCATGAAAACAACAAAAATGAAGGATTATTAAAAATTTTTATCATTGGGGCTGTTGAAGAATTCTTTATTAGCTTACCACAAAACACCTACATTGAAGACAGAAAATATGGTGAGGCTGTTGTTCTTTGGCTGCCTTTGCTCATATGAGGAGTTCAAACTTAAAGTAACCTTCTAGGT
>WAAG01038680.1:0-16025 GCA_013390105.1 Tichodroma muraria | reverse complement strand
TATCAGAGAATATAGAATGATAGATATTGAACTCCTGCTTTCTCTGTAAAAGCAGGATTATGATTATTACAGGGGAATGACAGGTAGCAGATGAATAGGTAACTTTATCAAGATTGTTTTCATCATGGTGCTGTGATGAAGAATAATCTGTAATTAGAAAGCTGTGAAGTTTTTAGTCTGGAATCATTCCATATCTTCTCTGACAGGCAGGTTTATTAATGTCTTAATTTGAGTTTTGCATTTGCCCCTTACTAAATCTATACCTTGCTATGCAGTACTGATTATGATCATTTGTTATGTTCTCCTTGTCAGTTAGGAGATGACCAAAGATAAGAGTGTGAATTCAATAAACTTAAGAACTACGAAAAGGTTAAAATCCTTTATCTCCATGTTATCAGATATGTTTTGGAATCCCTTTGGAACTGAAGTAACAGGAGATTTAATTTTTTTTTCATTTAAAAAAATCTGAATCTTGATGAATATTATAAAAAAAAGGTTAAAATTTATTTGCTATAGCATATTGAATGTCATCACCAGCAATGAAAGATTTAAAAGTATTTTAGCATCTAAACTATCTCCATCAGCTGTCCCGCACAGAAACTTCAAATTTCCTTAGTAATCACTGGAGATTCTTTGCAAGATTAGGAAAGCAATGCTTTTGCTTGGCTCACATACAAATTTGTTCCTAAAATTTTGCTTTTTTAAAACTACGGCATCTAGAAACCTGCTTTCATAACAGATACTAGACTAGAGCTCCCGTGGAGGCCATAGCAGAGTGGGAATCCAAAGNTGTTTTTGACTCCCATTATTCTGCCTGAAGGAACTGTGTGGTGGGCAGTGGCCTTGGCAGCTGACTACAGGAGCTGGGAAGCTGCACTTTTCCCAGGGACTGTCACCATGCATTTTTCAGTGCCACCTGTCTCATTTGTAGCAGTGATTGCTGCCTTCTTGCTGGATATCCTGGAGGAGGGAGTGACTGGCATCACAGCCCTTTTCTCACTTTAGGCATAATGAACTCCTACTCATTGTGACAGGCAGAGCTGAGATCGAGATCACAGGGAGGGGCAGAGTTTAAATGGTCAAAAGTGGCTGGGAATGAGGATGTGGATGTGACTGTGGAGGGTACTCAGCTCTACAAATGGTGTTCATAGCCTAAGCTGAAAAATTTCTTGCGCTTGTTTCTGGTGAAGTTGGTGCCGATGCTGACAGGAACTTCTGTGGCTCTGAGGAACACCTTGGGTTTGCAGTAGCCAACCTGTTCATCAAGCAGCAATGAGGTCAGATAAACTAGAAATTGTCTTCTGTGTTGGGGTTTGCCCCAGGCCCTGAGCCCTGAGTTGCTCTCCTGCTTTTCACATGCCCTGGATCCTGAGGCTCTGAACCAGAACTGCAGCCTTTTGGTCTTTGCTGATACACAAAGTCATTTATCTTCTTGTGTCTTGCTGTGCAGAGCAATAAGGGCTTCAAGCAGACAGGGCTTCTGGTATCTGGAAAATAAGCTAACAAACTCCACTTTGCAAGATTACCATTTCCTCTTACTATTTTTGGAAATGTTTATTTTAAACCCATGAAATTAATCTTGGGAATGCCAAGCAGCACTCTAAAGGAGGAGGGGTAATGGGCCTGGGGAGGAGGGAACTAGAGGAAAGCTTATGTCACTGAGGTTTCTTCATGTAATTGAGTTTGCTCTTTAATCACAAAAAGCAGTCATTTGGTTCTGAAATAACTGTCATTGCAGTACACCCTTCTCTCTTCTGATTCCTGCCATTTTTGGCAAACACTGCATACGGTACAAAGGCCTTTGCAGAGTTATTAATCATGTTTGGCATCCAGGCTGCACTAATCTACTGTCTGGAAGCAGGGAAAGCATTAACTTGTGTGTTTTGAGATGTAGTGATTAAAGCTCTTTATACCTTTGTTGCTGCAATGAGAACTGCAGGAAAACACTGGATGACCACAGGAAAAGCAGAGCTCCTCAGCCCTTCTCTCCACCCTAATCTGTACTGTGCTGGGACCAGAGCTGGGTCAAAATGGACGCTGTTTCATGGGATACAGCTGGTGCAAAGCACTGGGGAAGTGGCGGCTGTGGTGGTGTAACACAAATTTCACAGCAGGTGGATGGGAAGGGCAAGACTTTGTATGCCTTGCCTAAGGGACCTGGTGATTTAGGAATTGGGAAGGAGTAAGAACTTTCCTGGCCTGATTCCCTTCAGGAATTGTGAAGGTTCCCTGTTGAAGACAAATAACTTGATGGTAAAGGGATCAAAGCCTCTTTCTTTCCCTCCAGCCCGGTGGCCACATCCTTCATGTCTGCATTTGGAATGTGTCAGGCATGGAAAAGTGGTGCCAGTAATTCAGAACTTGGAGCCAGCAGAAAGTGACTGCATGTGTGTGCTGTACTCCATCAATCTGGTCTGCACAGATGCCAGGGTAGCAGTTCACGTGCAAATAAAGTCATTCTTTGGCTCTGAATACCTTCAAGTTTTAGCTGCACCTGAAGTTAAAGCACAGACACACATTAACTATTCTGCATCTGACAAATGGCTTCTTCCTGTGCAGAAGGAGAAGTTGCCAGCTCCAAAAAGACCCCCAGTGTCTCAAATCTGGGTGTGGATTTTTGGTCTAATTCTGTGACCCAGCATGCAGAGAATAGAAGCCAGATCCGTGTTTACAAATGGGTTGTTTATGGCAGACAGACCTGTGGTGATTTTTCACTTCATTGATGGCCAGCACATGGATGCTGTGCAGGTGACATGGAGCAGAACAGGATGCTCTTGGACAAGAATAGTATGATCCATCCTTCAGTTTTTTATTTTCCTTCACTCCTTTTTTTTTATTCATATACAGTGCCGTGCTTCTGTTAGGCACCTCCTGAGCAGGTGGATTTTAAATGAAGTTTCCCTATTGCCAAATGATTGAACTGAAAGCTAATGGGGTGTATCACTTCTTGTTTAGTGGAAGAAGTGGTCTAGGCAAAGGTGTTTCTGACTGGGTGTTTGGCTTCCTACCAATGGCAAAGAGTTTCTTAAGGAGTGTTAACAGCTACCTTTTGACTTTTTAACACAGTAAGAAATGGCATAGGCAGGAGATTGGTTTTCATGGACTTTGTACACAATTGGCTTTAAACTGTATTAATTTACTGTCCTGAAAACATAATAGAACAGTGATGATTCAGTGATCTGCAGTGGAACTCAAAAGAGATTAAACTTCCTTTTCTGCCGAACATGATGACATTGTTTATTGCATCACACAACGCAAAAATATGTCTGAGGTACCTCTTGAATTTGGTATAGAACACAGTGAAATTAGAGTGCAAGAGAGGTATAGAGAGGTCCAGTCAATCTTAGTAGCTGAAAGACCTCTGTAACAGCCAATTTTTTTTAATGACAAAGAGTTTTCAAGTAAGAAATTATTTAATGAAAACAATTTTTTTTTTTTATGAAATCACATTGATTTCATTTTCCTGCTCAAGATTTCTAAGAGTTTTGGAATCTATTTTGTATTTCGGATTTTTCTGGGATAGATTTACTATTTCCTTTAGTTTTCTCTAGTTTCTGTCTTATGCTTTTCTTCTCCAAGTACTTTGTGTGTTTGTATGTTCCTATCCCATTAAACCTGATGGAAAGATTCTGTCTGGAGCCAAAATATCATTAGTTGCAACTTCTGTATCTTCTCCCTCTTTCTTTAGAAGTGGTTGAGGCTCCACAGATCAGGGTGAAAAGACATTCCCTGATTTTGAATTTTTTTTTTTTTTCAGCGTTGAACTTGTTTTTCATCTGTGCCTCCCTGTTACCCAGAGTATCATGAGGTGTCACTGGGGATTTCCATGCCAGCCACTAGATTCAAATTTTCAATCTCTGAGCATTGGCTTTGGATTTATTGGTATTGTTGCCCAGACTGGATGCTACCCCTGAGGAAATAATCTCGTTCACCACTGAAAATGCTGAACACAGCAGCAAAGCTCATCACCCTTTAGAACACAGAGGGGGGCTGAAGAGCTGCTTGTGGATGCCATCCCACCCTCCATTCCCAAGCATCCTTGGGACACTGGGATGCATCAGCAGGGCCACAGTGGTTCTGGGAGCCTGCAGGAGCAGACACTGCTGACTCCCAGGGTTCCATTTATTGGATGGGATAATGCCAATGGTGCTTCTCCTTACCTTCCTGCGGCTCTGTCTGGGGTGAGCTGTCTCCAGACAGTCCTGACAGCTTGGTCTGAATTTTAAGATGAAATTGTGGGGGTCATCTCTAAATGTTGAAGTCTGTGTTTCTGTGAATTTTGGTGAGGAATATACGAGTGTTCACCAATTCTGTTATCAACGAACAGAGGGGGAAGTGAGAGGGATTAAAATGGCTTTCCTGTGCCTTACTCTGCACCTTTTCTGGTGAAGATCTGCATACCTTTCCATAAGGTTTAGGAATAAAAATGTTCTTTAGTTCCCCAAGCTTTGGATGTTTGCCCATCCACTTGTTACCCCACCAGTAACAAACCCACTGATTTGCTAACAGTGGGGTAAATGCTTGTGTCTGAGTGTGAGGAAGAGGGCAAGCAAATTGCTACCAAAGTCCTCAGTTAAAGCTCAATCAGCTGAACCTCGAGAGTTCATCTTAACAGCCATCCAAAGTTAAATTTTGTCTCTGTTTCCTAAATCAAGCAAGCCAGAGGAATTCTAGTGTATGGGCAGAAAGCATAGCTAATGCAGGCATCTCTCCCTCTTAAGAGAGGGTAACTTTCATACTAAATCCTGTTTTTTACTGTCCTGAAGTTGTGCTACTAATTCAATATTTTTCACTGCTGCTGCACTTTTGTGACAGTATGTCTTAAACTGCAGTCCTGAGCTGTTAAATTCTTTTAGCCAATATATTTATATTTTCATTTTATAGAGTATTTTTATTACATGTTGAAGCAGCAGTAGCTTCACCTGTCTGAAACTTCTAAACTCAAAAAATGAAGGTCGTAGCTGGCGTTCCCTGATGAGGAGCCTGCTGTGAAGAGAGGTGAAGTGAGACTGGAAGGATTCTTCTCATCCTGGATATATCCAAGCCAGGTAGAAGATACTCAACAGTGAACTCTTGAGCAGGGAGCTCCACAAGGACAAAATTACATGGTTAAAATAACACCATGGAGCCTACTTTCTGTCTGACTTCTTATTCTGGTAAAAGAACCCTTTATTTAAGAGGGCAGTAGGTGTTTCAGAAGGTCGCTCTGGCCTTTGTTTTTTTTCCCAGAGCTCCACCTGAGCCATGGACACATGAGTTTGGGGAGGAGAAAACAGATTTACAAACTGCTGACTGTACATGCTAAGGGGGTTTGTGGTGATTAGTTACTTCCCCATTGCTGGGAATTGTCTGGCTGCATCCATAACTTACAGTGAGGCATGGCTGGGATCCGGATGCTTTGATACCATGGTACTTGGGTTAATCAGGAGTGTATCTATTCACGCAGAAAGCTACCACTGTGGCTCTTCTCTTGCCCCCTAGATGTGATGCAGAGGTATTTAATGCCCCCCCCTCAACCAACTTAGTTATTGAAATAATAGAAGAATTTATAATTGCTTTCGGTTATTTGAGGTCCTCAACTATCTTTGTTCCTATGACTTTATCTACAAACATTGGCTTTCACATGCAAATCAGATCATTTCCTGAGCAAATAATGACTGAGTGTCCAAATTGTATTGCTTGCACAAATACTACTTGACATGTGAAAAATTTAGAATTGTATAATGTACAACTGAGCCTTGTCTCCTCAGGCACTCGAGTGGAAGAAATCAGATTCTGAGAGGCACCACCATGTAGAAAGATTTTTAGTTTCTAGTATGACTCACTCTGGTATCCTCCATGATAATCTTTCCTGTCTGCTAAATTAGCACATGGGTGATGTTCGTTAAGTCATGGTGTCTCAAAGACTCTGCAAATGGCTTCCAAGAAAAACTGATTTTAACTCAGACATTTCTGAGGACTCAGAAGAGGTCTCCTGGTTCATCAGGTTTTTCTTACTGTCTTCCAGAAGGCAACCAAAATCTGTCTTGGATGAAATTAGAATTTCCCTTCACCTCTGTTCTTACTGGAAGATTTTCCAGAAGATCTCTGTTCTTTTTCTTTTTCTTTCCACACATTGAATATATCTTTATTGTAATGCAATCACAGAAAAGTACAGTTTCAAGGTGGTGTATCTAATTGTCAGTTTATTTTGCATGTAAATTCCAGTATTTCAAAGAGTGCAATTAAATATTCTGAGTATCATTTAAAATATTTACAATTCTCTTAGCCAGATAAGACACAATATTTTTAGTTGAAGATATTCCCCAGACATCTGCTTTTTTCTAGCCCATATGGTGGAATGTGTGCCACAGCTCATCTGTATGTTATGTCATACAATTGCTGCCAAAAAGGATTCTAAGTTACTATCTAAAGCAAAGTTACTCAGTAATCTGGCAAAACCCCTTCTTTCCAGAGCTCTGTCTTTCTTAATCTCTGAGCAACCAGACACCAGGGTCATATTCTGCCCTGTTTTTTGAAATAGTGTTGGAATGTGATGGAATCATTAGTGGTGTGCTGGCTTAGTCCAAGACCCTCTTGAACAAGAGGTTATTCACAGTCCTCCAGTTGATCTGTATCTGTTCCACCAAGGACCCTTCACCAATGGATTTTTTTTTCTCTGGTCTTGTTAGCATAATCCAAAGGCTGCAGTGAAACTCTCTTGGTTACTACCTAGAGATTAAATAACAGCAAAAATGTGTACTGTCGCTGTTTTGTTGCTAGAGCTACAGTCTTCATACGGGGTTCAGACTTTCTCTGCAATGTTTTGGGGAAGTGAAGTTTGGTTTAGGATATTCTCCAATTAAACTGTCATTTATAAACTATATAACTATAATAAATGTGATTTATAAACTATATTTTGGTATTTCAGCTAGATTTAAATGTCAGAGAAAAAGAGAGAAAGAGGAGGGGAGTGGAATCATAGAATCTTAAAGGGTCGAATGGACCTTAAAAACCATCTAGTCCCAACACCCCCTACCACAGACAGGGACACCTTGCACCAGACCAGGTTACTCCAAGCCCCGTCCAGTCTGGCTTTGAACATTTCCAGAGATGAGGCACCCACAGCTTCTCTGGGTAACATGTGCCAGAGCCTCACCACCCTCTACATTAGAAGAAGTAAAAAACTTCTTCCTAATATCTAACCTAAATTTCTCCTCCTTCATTTTGTGTCCAATACTCCTTATCCTATCACTACAGTTCCTGAGAGTCCTTCTCCGGCTTCCCTGCAGCCCCCTCAGATAGTGGAAGGTGCTTTGAGATCTCCAGACAACCTTCTTTTCTCCAGGCTGGACAGCCCCACTTTCTCCGGGAGGAATTTCATAGGGGACTTGCTCCAATCATCTTATCAACTTCATGGCCTCCTCTGAACTTGCTCCAAGAGTTCCATGTCCTTCTCATGTTGGGGACACCAGAATGTCCCAGCCAGTTCTTTGTCCATCAGGTAGTCCATCCATCAAATCCATGTCTCTCCAATTTGGAGACAAGGATGTCATGCAGGACAGTATCATATATATGTATATATATTTGAAATCGTTTGACACCAAGAATTGACACAATTAAGATTCTGAAATTTGATAAGAGCCCAGTGACATCCCAGGTTCATATCCCAAGTGTTGGCGGCCTTTTGCTCGTGCCAGAGGTGGAAATGTGTAAAAGTGAATGTACATTTCAGTGAGAGCCTGAATTGCTCAAGGCATTGTACTTTAAAACTTCTGTATTACAAAGTCTGTTCTGCAGCAATAGGAGTCCCTGGTCTCTCATTTGAGGTGTGTCACCTCTCTGTGCTCTCTGAAACATTTTGAGCAGCTGTGTGATGTGTGCATCAATGAGAGGGTTCTACTTTTACACCAGTCTGTGTTGTTATTGTGTTAATCACCCAATACAGGCATCTGGTTGAGTTTAAAATTGCTGCTGTAAAAGCTTCTTCACCTGGTGCTCAAAAGGATGTCTACTTATAAGCCTCTTCTTTCTCCTTTCTTAACGTCAGCTTCCTCACCATCCCCATGGAGTTAGCTGCAGTTCCTGGACAATTAATGTAGAAAGACATGTAGGACGTTAGCTCAATAAACTCATTTTTGCTGTATTGCTTATCATCTAGAATCTACTTAGTTTCATGCATTTATTCTGAAGGCAGATGTTTGCATGCAGTCTTCTTACTGCAAGTGATATTTTCCTGATCTGTTGTCTAATCCAAACACGATGTTTGCAGCGGAAATATTGCAGGGAAGAGGAATCAAGATTTTTAACAAGTTAGGGAATGTAGAAGATTCGCTCTGTTTTCATGTCCTAATCTTGAAAGAGGTGGAAGGAAAACACCGTCAGCCTGCTAAAACCCATTTCAGTTTTTTGCTCACCTTGCCCCTTTCCATTTGAAGAGTTGCCTGTTCCTTTCCCACCACTGAGGGAGAGGTGTGAAATGCTCTTTAATTTTGTCTCAGTCCTGCAAGTAAATCCTGTTGTTGGATCCTCTCAGTTCAGCTGTTCTCTGTTTCAGAGACCTTACAGAGTGTCTTTCAATTGTTGTCCCTATTACCCATCTGTGACATTTACTTTCTCTTGCTGTGATTCTCGTCCCTTCCCACTCTCAGCAGAAGTGGGTGGTGGGGAATAATTGCACCCCTTTTTATTTAGGTTTTGGTCCCTTTCACCAGAATTTTTATAGACCTCTTGATATTCTGAGGGCCTGTCTTTGCCTTTCCCAAGTGTATAATTATTCTTTAATTATAATCTGTTATCTTTAATTAATATGTGCACGTAGGTATATCAAATTAATTCCTTCACTTTCCTCGCCTTATTACAGCTCTGCAATAGGGGCAGTTTTGTTATTCTTTGTTATATATATTTGTTATTCTTTCTCTGTTTGGGGCTTCTCCGTTAGTGCTTAAGAGAGAGCTTGTGCTGTGAGAAGGATTTGCTGCTTTTTGATAGGGTCACCACCCCAGTTAGAGAGCCCTGGTCAGCATGGCTGGATGGCAGTTTGCAGCTGTTCCACCAAAAGCTGGCTAAGAGAATCAAAGGGAAATAAAAACCTTTCAACTCTATTTTTCTTGCCAGGTAAGTTATGTTCACTTAATTCATTCAGAGTATGATTAAGACCCCCATGGTTTTAGAGAACAAACCAGGTAAATACATATCATAGAATGATGGAATGGTTTGGGTTGGAAGGGACCTGAAAGACCACATAGTTCCAACTCCTCTGTCTTGGACAGGGACAACTTCCATTAGACCAGGTTGTGTATAAATGTATATTGGGCCCTCAATTCAAGGAGGCATCTGCTGTGCTGTGCTTTAAGGGACAGCCTATGGGATACGTTGAACTGGAGCATTCCGAGCATGGTAGAACACGATAATAAATTGCAGAAGTCAGTGCCCATTAAAAAGCACAAAACAATGCAGATTTCGGGAACGCGTGTGTTCACGTTTCTGTGTCTTACTGGCAGACGAAGGAGCTGGACTGCAAAAATGCTTCTGTTGTACCTATTTTGTTCCCCTTTACAGCTCTCCACAGGGAAGCTGCTGGTGAGACGGCTCAAAGTGCTGCTGTTGCTGGGAGGGGATTCTGCTTTCCTCTCCCACTACAGAGATGCAGGCAGCACTCGCCTGTGGGCACAGGCTCTAGCCAGAGAGGAGCACCCACAGCTTGGATAACGAGCACCAGCTAAAAACCTGACCCAGCATAACCCAGCACGGGCACAAAGGGTAGAAATCAGGTGAGGAGCAAAAGGACAGAAGATTTTGATGTAGCCTCTTATGCAAATAACGCAAAAGCCTTTCACTTGCCTATATTAATCTTGAAGAAATTAGCATTTAATTTCTATAATTAGCCTTTCATGCACTCCAAGGAAGCGAGCGTACACTTACACACTCATTCCCGTCTCTTTTAAATCTTGAAGGCTTTGCCACTTCGTTGCTAAGGGGAAGTAAAGATTGGAGTCGGAGAGGAACAAAAAGCAGAACTTGCTCTCAGGTGTTGGTGAATCATCAGGGAATGGAGGTTTTTAATAATGTCTAAAGGAAGGCATAGGGGAAGTGTGTGGGTGTAAATTTAGTTTTCCTGAAAGGTGCAGAGCTGGCAGAGCTGGGAATGCTGCCTAGTGAGTGCAGAGGACCAGAGGGGACAGGGCTGGAGCCATGTACATGTCCTCTCTGCCTGAGTCACCACCTGGGCAGGATGGTCCTAAACATCAGAGCAGCACCCTTGGTGCTCCTTTGGGAAATGATGGCTTGAAGGGACTCTGTTCAGCACAGAGAAGAGAGGTTTTGTTAAGAAAAGAGAACACATCATTGAGGCATGAAGTCTTAAATCTCAAGAAAATTGATCAAGGTTTTCCATTTCCTTAATTTCAAAACCAAGAAGATACTAGGTGGAGCAGTAAGCTAATGAATAAAAAGATGAGAATTGGAAGGAATTCTCCCCCATATGTTGATGATAACTGACTCTGTGGAATAAACCTAGGGACTTTTATACCATGAATTTCCAAAATTAGTACTGTTTCTTAAATGTATATTTCAATATTTGTACCATAAATCTGATCCTGAGAGTTGCATGTGGCTGAAATTCCCCTGCCAGCAATTGATGCAGATCAAATGTTGAATTTCAAATACGTGCAGCAATCCAGAGATCAAAGATTGTGCATGGAAACCTTAGCAAACAGCTGAGAAAAAGAATCCTGTACTCTGCTTGTAGGTAGCTGGCAAACAAGAAGAGCAGGGGGGTGGAGAATGACTGGAGCAGTTTACTATGAAATATCTACTGGGATGTAGTTTGTCATCTGTGGCTGAACATTATAAAGTGCTGCTGCAGCTCTGCCAATAAAATACTGATAGTGGAATTGTTGCCCAGCTGGAGCTTTCTCAGAAAACAGATATAATTATTTAGATTCTGTAGTCTTTGGACATTGATCATGTCAACAAAGACATCCCACAATTATTAGGTGCCAGGTGATCTATGTTACCGTTCTGTAAGGGGTTCACATTTTCCTGCTGTTCTCTCTGCAGCTTTGCCATGAGCCTGGGGCGTGTTGAATTATTTTATTCCAGATCAGAAGAGCTGAGCTGACTTGAGCCCTTGCCAGGGGTCGGGTGTATCACCTTCCAAGCTGTGTTCAGCACCATTGCAGCCTCCTGCTCCATGCACTGTGCCATGCAGGCTCCTTTCCTCAGGAAGGGGTTTTCCTTCCATCTACTCAATTCCTTTTTTGTGGATGCTGTGGCTAGATCCAGCTGGTGGTAGCACCCAACACATATATCTTCCTGGGATGCCTTCTCTGCACCAGCCTCCCCACAGAAAAGACTGAAGGAAGATGAGAATTGATTAATTAGGAGAATTGGACCTCAAGTGCTACTGAAAAACAAATAATCAAGCAAGATAAAGGACAATAGGCAAATGAGAAGTTTTCAGGATGATACTCTCTTCCTCAACCCACTAACAGAAAAAAAGTTGATATTCTATATTCTATTGACTGTGCCCAACCACTACTTGGAGATGGAATTGGTATCCTTTCATTTAGAAGGAACTATAAGAATTAAACTGTAGCTAAATGTCAGCTTGGTTAGTCAATAATATTGCCTCCGACTTTCTCATGATGCTCAAATACTGCAAAACTTTGCTGAGGAGATTATTTTCTGCCCTGTTTGTTTGGGGATTTTGGAGCCTTGTTCTTTCACTTGCACACAGTGAATGACCTTGTCTTTGTCCTTCTGTTCTGCAGCAGATAAACTTCACAGCTTTTAATACCTGTTAGGGTTTTAGTGTGGTGTGCAAGCTTTCCTCTTGTGGTATGACTGCTATAAAAAGTATCTTCCATTTTGAAATATTCTGTTAGATTAAGGTTTTAAAAACAGAAATTCACTTTCTTCTCTTTTTAATGTTTTTTGGTATGATTTCCTCACCCCACTGCTCCTCTTCTCTCTACTGAGTCAAGACTCCACTGAATATGTTACTGATATTTCATCTTAGTTCTCTGAACATCATTACTGAATGTGATGCAAGCTCCAGAAGGTTGTTGATTATTTTTATTAGTGTCTTGAAGCTCATCAGTGAGCTGCCTGGCTCTGAGCTGGAAATGGAGGCATTCCTTATGGAAACATTTCAGGAGGGAGAGGTGAAAGAGCAGAGTCATTCCTCCACGTTCTAATATCAGAGATGAGAAGCTGTTTGTCTTGCTTGCTCCTGCTTCTAACAGTCCTGGATATTTCAGATAAATAAGTAATTTAGGACTACAAATCTTACCTGTTAATTCCACCTGAAGTAAATGAGGCCAACTGAAACGGTATCATCCAAAACCACTGAAAAACACAAGAAAATCTCCAGGAAATTACTGGTGCTTGAATTTTTTTTTTTTGTTATCCCCTGCAAACAAACACAAAGGTTGATGATTCAGTGTATCAGCAGTTTCAGAGAAATATATTGGAGATTAGAAAGGGAAAACAACATTATTCTGCTATGCAAAGCCTGCAGCAGGCAGGAATATATTCTCACACTTTCTGTGGGACATAAAGACGTAAAATCTAAGCAATACCTCATCACCTTGGATGAGTTTGATTTGTTCAAAATACGGGTCAATTCAACAGTAACAAGGACTATTTGAAGTTCATTATGATAAAGTTCTCAAAAAAAAAGAGTTCATAAGAAAACATTTTATTCACTTCCACCTAGAAAATCTAGGAATAGATTATCTAGAGAATGTGACTGGTATTTTGCTTGCTTCTTTCTTCCTTTGCATTTTAAAAGCAGAGCATGTGGGAGTGTAGGAAGAATACCTTCCAGTTTCTCAGGCACTATTTCCCTCAAAATTATTATGACAATACCCTGGCAGTATTTTTGTATATGTACATATATGCACCCTGAAAACACCAACAAAACCAAAACTAAAAGCAGAGTCTAAGACTCCAGGATCTTGTTAAATCTAAGCTAAATTCCCTGCTGGGCCTGTGTTGGGAAGAGAAACAGTGGAGCACTGCTTGGAGGGCAGCGTGCCACTGAAGTCACTTGGAGCTGTCACCTGCCCCTGGGCAGGGCTGGAGGACGTGTCAGGAAGGGGAGACCAGAGTGCAACGAGTGCCTGCCTCTGCTTCGTGCTGGGGGAAGGAGCTGCTGCTAGGAGCAGTTCCAACATGCTTCTTACAGAGCTCTGTGCTTTTAAAAGCTCTGGGAAAGCAGCAATAAGGTGTAGCACAAGCGAGCTGCTGTACACTTGCTGGTTATGTTCATGCTGTTCTGCCAAAAGGGCCCATCTGCGCCCTAAAAACCAAGATCTCTGGTGGTGCCTGTCATGAATCCTTTGGAATACCCTCCTGGGTGCTTCCCCTAGGAAGTTCAGGATATTCAGGGCATCTAGGAAGGGTCACACTTATGCTCTGTAGGATTTTCTCTCCTTCAGTCTTGGTCTGGTGTCAGTTACTGTACCAAGCCGTGTGTCTTGACCCTTACTGCCACTGAGTCCCACTCTAGCAGGTCTTCTGTAAAAAAAGCTTCTGGCCTCTAAATCACATCTACAGGTATATTATTATTATTATTATTATTATCATCATCATCATCATCATCATTATCATTATTATTAGGATTATTATTATTATTGTGGTGCCACCACATGCTCAGGCCCCAAGCTGGTAACCCTCATTGCAGTGTGGGCAGGCACAAGACCTACTCTTGACTCCTCCATGTCATTTTTAGGGACTGTGAGTTGGGGAGAAGTTCCTGGCAGCCACAAGTCCAGGGCTGAGGGAATGCAGGGACACGTTGCTGTTGCAGAGTACTTCAAGAGAGAGGAGAGGGCCCAATTTGTGACCTCCCCACGTACGATTTTGGGGGATTGGAGTTATTTGCTTTTTGGCAGTGCCCAATCACTGCCGTGAACATGGAGAATCTACTTTAAAGGCATCCCCAGGCAGAAGAGCTCCATAAGGAGCCTGAAGCTGTGAGCTTTTGCTGTGGTCTGTAGCAGTCCTGGAGCCAGATTACATTAATATGGGTGGATTTACTGTCTTGGACTCCTGCACAAGGGAGCTGGTTGCCTTCCTTAGCTGTGAAACTTAGAGCCCAGAATAAAGACTTCTGGCAGTGCTGCTCTGAGAAGGAAATATGAAAAGAGAAATGAAAATATTGAATAGATAGCTGTTGGGTTTATTGCTAAAAGCTCTGTTTTACAGCCTCGGGTACAAAAGAGTTTAAAAAGGACAAAAGAGACTGTTTGCCTGTCCCAAGGGTAAAAGTGTGGGGTCAGTTTAGTTAGAGCTAAGTTTTTTTAGTCATATAAGCTATTGCATCTGGCATTAGTGCACTGGCCCGTACAGAAAAATAACTGATTCTCATTCTGCTTTAAAATTCAGATCAATAAAAGTTAAACCCCTGCAGTAGTCTTCTGTTTTGTTTTCTTTTTGCACAGCTCTATTGGAAGGACATAGAGAATTAATTTCTCATGTGGCTCCTTTCTATTCAAGTGCAAATGAGCAGAACCAGTGATTGTGTTATGTTGAGTTCTTTATGATTTAAAGGTGAAGCACCAGGATTGGAAGTTTTTCTGGAAGCTGTCTGGTGGGACAGTCAGAAGACTTGGTTATCATATAAATGATGGGGAAGCTGATATGTCACCCATGTGGTTACAAGTTTAGGCCAGGACAAATGGCCAAAATTTGCTTTATCTCGAGCTCTCTCCAAGCTATAATGAGAAATTTTTTCATCCTATCTCCCTGCTTTGGTTTCAGTGGTGGATTTGTAAATCTGCAGGACCAGGAGGAGAATTCCTGGCTGTCTGTTCTGACCTCCTCCTCAATAAAGTTAATAATGTTTCCCAATCAAAACACTTACATGAACTAAGGTAAACCATTATTTTAAAAAATCAAACAAAATTATCCTGTCTTCAATTAAAAATTACCTAAAATGGCAAATCAACTGGTTTAAAGCTTGGGAAATGAGTAATCAGTCCAAAATTTTAATATCCTTGGGATTTAACCAGGTTTTTAAAGCTACTTTTTACAAGCCTACTTTCAAGGTTTGATAAAAAAAGCCTCACAACTCCCACCACGAAGTTCTGCTAGACTTACTATCTACTTTCAGTCTTCAAAGCATGCGTGGGTGGTGATTGATGTAGATGTATTGCAGAGTGAATATAATTGTCAAAAATGTTAAAGCCTTTCGAATTTTCTGTTTCTATAGAAAAATGAATCGACTCCTTTTCTTTGCCATGAAGTGCTGAAGCTGGTATTCAGTTGTCTTGTTTACAGAGACTGAGAATGCACACATGTTTTAGTGTAAAGTTTGGGTCTGATTCCCACACTAAATGTGTTGTAGTTTGTCCAGAACTGGAATAATAGCCTTCCTTGCTGAAAACAAATATGGATTCGTATTTGTTCATAGATGTAAGATGATTTATAGGTGAATTACTCACCCATCTTTTTAATTCGTATTTTAAATGTAGCATCTACTGCACATTTAAAAGATGTAAGTTCTAATTTTCCAGGAGAAATCTTTACCCCGTTTTTTTTCTGTAAGACTGAAATTTATTGTAATTATTTTCCCTTACACTAAGTGGTGGAAGTTTTTATTCTCTACAAAACAGTGGTGTCTGACACTTTGTTTGAGGTGTTGCACCATTTTGTCACCTACTTTTGTAGATACTGAGCCTTACAGCCCTGTTTGTGGTAGGCACCCACAGACACCTCCCAGGGACACGGTCTGTGCCCTGATTACAAACACAGCAGACAGAACCAGTGCAGAGTGAAGAAACTTGTCTGGGATCACAGAGGAGATCAAGAATAGAGCTGGGAACAGGAGACAATCATCCTGCCACGCCAGGCCAGGCTGTGTGACTTCTTGTGATGTATAAATCTGAGACTTTCCCAAGGAATTGAAGCACGCTCTATTAAGAACGAAACTTTGCTGGCAAAGCAGTAAATCAGGTGGTCTCTGAGAGTGGCAGCTAAGCAACAATGCTATAATAGTTAATTATTATCAAAGCAAAAAAAAAAAGAACAGTTTAAAT
>WAAG01038678.1:0-20522 GCA_013390105.1 Tichodroma muraria | reverse complement strand
TCTGTAAGGAATCCATGGGTGGAGAAAGGGAGTGCTCAATACCTCTTTCCTGAATTGTTTTGCTTTCTGTATTTTTGAGAGTTATTCTGGGAATGACCATGTTAGAAAACTTTCAAACAGATTTTAAAAACTAAGCCAAAAAACTTTGAAATTCTGTTGCAAAAAAACTTAAATACTTAATTAGTGTTTATGACCATTTTTTTTGTTGGTGGTTGTTTGGATTGGTTGGGACTTTTTTTTTGGTGATGCAGAGCGTTTTTCCAATGGTATTTGAAAATTTCTGGTGCTGTATCTATTGGACCACGGTAGATAGCCACATTCATAAACTTTTATTAATCTTGCAGCTTTTTCTGTCAAGATACGAAGAACAGAGCTGTCAGTGAGGGTACAATAAATACTCAAATTATTTCATGGTTCTGTCTCTTCTGCCTTTGAAGTTTGTGTAAAATAATATGTCATGTGTGTGCAGCTCTAGGCCTGAGCAGTCCATCTTGAAGTTTAATCAAGATGATCAGTTTAATCAGTGTACTGGTCTTTATTTTTCCTGAAAATTAATTGTGAACTGAGTAGAGTTTTTAAAATAAATTATTAGTATTAGAGATGTGTTGAAAATGGGTTCTTGGTGAGGGCTTCTTTCTGTTTTATATTGGTTCTGCTGACTGCCTTAGAGAGCTCCTGGGGTTTCTTCTGAATAACAAATGCTATGTAAATGCAGGTTCTGTTTGAGGCTGCTAGTCTTTCTTATCAGCTGATGAATGCAAAAGCTTCTGTGGCAGAGAACTTCTGTGGCCTTTGCTGTTGTACTGCTGACAACATTGACTGTAGATTTTTAGTAATTCTTCTCAATGTGCCCAGTATCCTGTATTTGCCCAGCATCCAAGACTGGAGGGTGCAAAGGCATCCATTTACTTCAGAGCTTATGTCCTGAGGAATGCCTTCCATTTCTGGCAAACTGGTTGTTCTGCTGCTTCTCAAAAGCAGGAGTTTCCAGAAGCTGTGAGATTGCTGAAATAGATCAGCCTCCAGTTGTGAGGGCTAAGCTGACTCACATGTACCATGGAGAGAGACCCTGTGCCAAAGCAGTTATTGAGTGATGCTGTTGCTAAGCTGGTTGATGAACCTAATATAGCTTTTCTTTTAACCTTTCTTCTGAATTAGTAGTGTGTTAAACAACCATTTCTGTTTCTAGAGAAAAAAATTGCAATGTCTTGCAGGAAGCAGGCTCCTGAGGACATTGGTAGGCTAAAGCTGTTAACTGAAAATGTTGCCTGTTATCTTGTTAGATAACAGCTTTGGTTGAAAAAGATTTAATTAAAACTAGAAGGCTTTGTGGAGGTGTAACTAATTACCTGACAAGTCAAATGGATAGATTTGAAAGATTTTAATTTCTGGACTATTTTAATAAAAAAATTCCTCTATTTCTTCTTTTCTTAAACTGTTAAGGACTTTCTGTTTTGGTGAATATTTCTGTCTGTATGCATCTGTGGTGTGTGCTGAATAAGAATTAAGCCAATGGTAATGGAAACTTCTGCCAGCATGTGCTCTTCATTTTAATTTTCCACCTAAAATTATCATCACTGTAGACAAATAAAAGTAACTGTCATGGATATATGGAACACTTGAATATGGAATAACCAAACTACCTTTTATGCTTTGCAGAGTTTGAAGAAGCAAGAAAATGGGTAGCAAATGATTTAGTATTTGATAAAAATGTGGATGTGAACCTATTTGAGAGCACTATCCGTATCCTGGGTGGCTTGCTGAGCACCTACCACCTCTCCGGAGATAGCCTTTTTCTGGAAAAAGCTGTGAGTGACTGGCCTTACAAATGAGACTGGGTTATGTATTCCATGTTGGACAAAGTTGAGGGAAGATTTCTCAGAAGGTTAAATGTTGCTGGTTTTTACCGGTTTCATATTTAATGTGGGAGGAAAGGCATTTACCATTAAGCTTAGAAAACTGCCTCTGCTCTCTGTACAACCTTAAAACCTTGCTGTGTCCATCACCTCTTCTTGTATGTGTGCTCTTCTGCTGATGAATGGCTGACCATCACAAAGTTCATGAAACAAAAGAGGAAGTAAATTATTGGCAAAGGGTAATAGTTGTCTTTTGTTGCCTTTTTTTCTTGTTGTGTCTTAACAGCATCAGTCACCTCATCAGATTAGCTAGATCAGCCAGTGACTGCATGATAGGGATTGCAGCCTCAGAATAGGCCTGCAGTGCTAAGGACAAGGTGGAAACTCTGCTCATGACTATGAATAAGTTAACAACTTTTAAAATTTCTTTAATTGCTTGCATCATCTAAAACTAAGCTGCTGTTCTGTCTTTTTCCATCTGCTTTTTGAAGAAAATCTCATGGGATGTGCATGTGTATATATGGGGTTTTGGTTTGTTTGTTGTTTTGTCCTGCACTTCTGGGTTTTCTTTAGAAAGACATTGGAAACAGGCTTATGCCAGCATTCAAGACCCCTTCCAAGATACCATATTCTGATGTCAACATTGGTCGGGGCACTGCACATCCTCCTCGCTGGACATCTGACAGCACTGTGGCAGAGGTGACCAGCATTCAGCTGGAGTTCAGGGAGCTCTCTCGTCTGACAGGAGATGAGAAATTCCAGGTATGGAAGAATCAGTTGATGTCTCTCTCTTTTTCCATTTCTCTGCAACTCTACCACTGCCTCTCCATCACTACTCACAGTCTCAGGAGTCTTTAAGTTATGATAAATAAGTTGTGAAACTCAGACAAGTTGACTGAGACAACTCCAGACAACTCTTTCCTTATTTTATCAAATACCAAAAGTAGTAGTGGAGATAAGTAATTATTTTTCTTCCTCAGAAACAGCTTTTAACTAAAAAAATAAAAATTTCTGAACGTGTTTTTTTGATACCGTTTTCTATATGCCAAGAACGAAACTGAAATGTTACCGTCCAAGGAACTAAAATGTTACTCACTAGATGAGAATCTGAGAGCAGGTCACCATATAGGGAAAAGTTAGTTGAAATAAAAAGAATTTCAAAGAAAATAATATTTTCCACTTTTTGTTTGCTGATGTTTTTATTTTGAACTGTATCCACAGCTCAGTGTTGAAGAATGCAGTAATTTAAAGAGCCTTAGCTATTGCTAAATAGATTCATGTTAGTTGTTATTTTTGCTGGACTTCTACCTTGCAAGTCTGAGTAAATCTGAGTGCTGTAATACTGGCTTTTGAGTGGGCTTGCCTTCAAGGAAAGGAAACAGTTATGATTGCTTCAGAGTACTTGAACATATCCAGAACATCGTCTTTTGAGAGTCCAAAAGTCTGAAATCTTGAATTTAATATATTGCTCTAGCTGAACTTGATGCCCCTTATGCTAATTTAGGGAAGCAAAGTTACAGATTTGTTACTGGACTATAGTGACTAGACACAGTTCTGTACCTCATTTATACCTATAATTTATATTTGCCATTTTCTTTCTTGTAGAAAGCTGTAGATGAGGTGATGAAGCATGTTCACACCCTTTCAGGGAAAAATGATGGCCTCGTGCCTATGTTCATAAACACCAACAGTGGGCAGTTCACCCACCTGGGGGTCTACACTCTGGGAGCCAGAGCTGACAGCTACTATGAGTATCTGCTCAAGCAGTGGATTCAGGGTGGAAAGAAAGAAAATGAGTAAGTTCTTTACACTTACCATATTGGTGTGATAATTAAGTTAGCTGTAAAACTCTGTTGTAGTTTGCTGCTTAAAGAAAAATAATGCATGTGCCCAAGAGTCAGCTGAATTTATTACTGTTTTTAAAAGCAAGCTAAGCAGAAAGAGAGACCTGTGGTAACTTGATGAAAGAACATGAGGAGAGTTAGTCTTAGTTTTAAAACTCCCTCTGCACAAAAACCTTTTCTTCCTCCGGTCATCAGATGTGAGGAGTGTCACAAACAGGAGATGAGAATTGAAATCTCAGTTCTCTTTTCAATAGATATAGAGCATAATTAGACAGTTCTGAAATATTGTGGGCATTTCCTTTCAACAGTGATGTCTATGTTTGCTCTGGGTTTGTTAGTGGAAGATGAAAGGAGACAGAAGTTTGATGTTTGTGTTATTGTCTCTTTAATTCCAGAATCCCAGAATGGTTGGGTTGGAAGTGATCTTAAAGCCCATCCTGGCCTCTCCTGCCGTGGGCAGGGACACTTTCCACTATTCCAGGTTGCTCCAAGCCCCATCCAACCTGGTCTTGGGCACTTCCAGGGATCTAGGGGCAGCCACAGCTTCTCTGGGCACCCTGTGCCAGCACCTCCCCGCCCTCACAGGGAAGAATTTCTTCCTAATATCCAGTATCAATCTACTTACTTTCAGTTTAAAGACCCTTGCTCTATCACTGAATGCCCTTGCAAAAAGTCCCTCTTTGAGTCTCATGGTTTTTTTATCTGTACTGGATTAGTAGAAGAGTGTTTGCAAGGAGAAGAGGAGTTAAACGTGTTGGAAAAGAAGCTTTTCTTCAAGACAAGTCTGCATATAAGCTAATTATGTTAGACTATTAGACTGTTAAGACTCCTTGTTATTTCAAGTTTAATGCAGACAGAGCAAATATGTGCCTCTTGGAGGCATTTTTGTGTGTCAGAGAAGATGCCTTTCTGCAAACAAAGCTTTCATCACTGCTCTTTCCAAGGCTTACCTTATTGTAAATGGAGAACTGGTGTCTTTGGGACCACAATGGCATTTTTTGAGCCTCACAATCAGTAGGTTGTTTTCCATATTGAAAGTATGTGAAAACAAGGAAAAATGAAGTGTAATACTGTGAAACAATGTTTCACAATGAGAAAAGTCAGTTGGAAAAGATTGCTCAAACTCTTTGAATCTCTGTCTTTGGATGGGGGTACTAAAAAATTGTTTGGATAACCACTCAGACAACCTGATGTAATTGAATCTGCCTCAGAGCAGAGGGTGGAGACCTCCAAGACGTCCTTCCCAGCCTAGATTTTCTGTGATTTCAGTAAGTCTGCTTCGAAGAATTTCTGAAATAAAATCTGGTTATTGCCTAGAAACACAGTTGCAGATGTTTTCTGTAATATTTGAATAAGTACTAAAGTCTTATTTACTTTTCAAGTAAACCCAGTATTGCTACATGGTAGTGATAACCAATTAATGTCATGTTGATGGTTACTGAGAGGGTTTTTAAAGTTTTCTCATTTAGTTAAATATTACTTTTTAGACTGAAATAACAGTTGCCTAAAAGATTGTGCTGAACATCAGCTATGATCAAATATGTTCTGACTGCATGTGTGAGCATGTTACAGACATGTTACATGTGAGCCAACTGGGAATGATTTTTTTCCACAGGCTGTTGGAAGACTATATGAGAGCCATAGAAGGAGTGAAAAAGCATCTTCTTCAGAGATCAGAACCCAAGAAGCTTACTTTTGTAGGAGAGCTTGCTCATGGCCATTTTAGTGCCAAGATGGTAAGAAATACAACTGCAAAAGAAAACAGAAAAAACATTACAAAATTTAAATAAAACCCAACACAGAGGCAAATGCAAAGCTTTTCCTTCTCAACCCCCCAAACCCCCCAAAAAAAGACCAAAAAACCCCCACAAAAAACCAAAACCAAACCCCCCACTAAAACCCCAATACCAACCAAAAAAAACCCCACCGAAACAAAACCCAATCAAAAAAATCCCTGAAAGCCAAGACAATATATACATACACATCTGTGCAGTATTACAGCAGTAATGAGTAACTGCCTTGTAGATACTAATCACATGTGCAAACCCGAGGCCTTCTCCGTGACTTACTTTTGTAAACCCATTTTGTTCCTTCAAGACTGAACATTTTGGTGCTGGAACTAAATTTTCTTTCTCTTTTTTTCTGGTCATAAAATTCCAGTGTCTGAAATTGTTGAGGTAATACCTATTTTACATATTATGCATTTTCCATAATTCAAAAATGTAGACACTTGCACACCTGTGTTTTCAGATTTTGCCTTCAAAAGAAGCATGTCATTTAATACTGTATTATGGGGTTAAAAATGAAATTAATAATTTTGGAGGTTTCTGTCCATTCATGACATCCTTATTTTCCTACCTGGAAGATTCTTGAGTGAAACAGTATGCTGTAGGGAAAATTGATTGATCTCTGCTCCTAATTTGTGCATTTTAAGATCTTTCAGTTAAAAATCTCATGTAGTGCAGGTATTGTATGTGTGCGTGGCTCGTCTGAAAGACAAGTCATGTATTATTAATGTATGTATAGCCTTTCCTGATGTAGTATTTTTAAGATACTCAGTTCTAGTTTTCAGCATGTGCTTCTTGGATCTGAATTTCCTAAAAGCTGTACAAAAAACCTGCTGTGAGGAAGACCAGAGTCTGGGTTTTGGTTAGAGGGGGCTGCCCCATCCCAAGAGGACAGAGTTGAATTGAGACAGATAGGTGGCTTAGGTTTGGCTTAGGTGTCTGTACATGTCAGAAAAGTTCCTTCTGTTTCAGGGAGTCAGAATTTTGATTTTATTGGGTGAAAGGCTGGACAGGTCTCTTACCCTGGCCAGCTGGAAAACTGGGGGACATTTGGCTTCTATATCTACACTGACCTTTACAACCCTCAACTTTCCTTAAGGACTGGACAAAGCTTTGAAAGGTGCATAGAGGGGCATCAGAGTGGTTTTACTACATTTTTGGGTGATGAGACGTGAGCTTTGATTCAGAATGTTGAGAATCATTTGTGATCCCATATGTGACATTAGTCTGCAGTGCTTACTTTTCTTTTATCAATGGTAGATTAGCCCCAGAATGAGGACAACCAAGCCTTTAGGTGGTTCTGTTCATGTTCTGCATGAGCTGATATGAAATGTATGCTTCTGGTAAACCAAAAGACACTCTCCTTCCCCTCAACGTGACCTGAGACCTTTTTTTTCAGAAACTTGTCATAAAAAAACATTCTTGTACGTTTTTGAAATTAACTATTTCTGTAATAATGCTGCCTGCCTCATGTTGCATTACATCAGATTGTTAAAAAGTTATCCTCAAGTTGTTGGTACCAGAAATGTGTTTTGGAGAAATAATAAAAAAAAAATAAAATTAAAAAGACAAAGGTACACTCATGCCCCCCCATCTCCCCTTGCCATTTGATGGGTATCTTCTCAGTAAGAGTTGTCTTGTCTTGCAGGATCACTTGGTTTGCTTCTTACCGGGTACTTTAGCATTGGGAGCTCACAATGGACTAGCTGCTGATCATATGAAATTGGCTGAAACTCTTATAGAAACCTGCTACCAGATGTATGCTCAGGTAGAGACCGGCCTGAGCCCAGAGATCGTACACTTCAACCTCCATGCACAGAAGGGCCACAAGGATGTGGAAATCAAGGTGAGCAGATAGCTGGACTGAACTCCAATTTCATGATTTCTCCATAGCTCTATTCTGCTGTTCAACTCCCAGCCAGGTATTAGGGATTGGGGTTTGTTGTGGAGCAGTTAATTCTTTTGCTACTTTGCCTTCTAGCTGTACCCTAGGCTTTGGTCTTAGTTACATCAGCAGTATATTTTGAAGCTGGTTTATGCATAGCAAACTCTTAGGAGTTACGGAGCTTAGGAGATGGAGATGTGAATAATTATTTTTCACCCTGCATGTATCCTTGAGGAAATTTCCCTGTCTGAAATACTCTTACCATTTTTTCTCTTGCAGCCTGCAGACAGGCACAACTTATTGCGACCAGAAACTGTGGAAAGCCTTTTTTATATGTACAGATTCACTGGTGATAAGAAATACCAAGACTGGGGCTGGGAGATCTTGCAGAATTTCAACAGATACACCCGGGTAAGGCCAGTTTATAATGACCCTTGTTCTGTCAGGACTGTATTTGCTCACTTGCTTTCTGACACCAACTTTGAAAACATACTATCTTTCAAGATTCATCAGGTAACTGTGGGGGAATTTGTAACTATATACAGAAAAATAGTTTTTTTACAGATGGAGATACCCTGCTTAGTCCATATAGTGAAAGAATTTGTATTACATTGATGAAAAAGTGAAATGCAGAAGCTGTAGGCAAGACTACCAAAGTATTAGAATCTGTAGTTTTTAGACTTTGAAAGCTGAGGACATGGCTGGATTGAAAGAACTCTTCAATTAAAGTTGCCAAAGAAAAAAATTAGCACAAAATGGCATTAATGGTTTAATAGAAGGTTTTTCTGTTCATTCTGACTACAGCGCTTGTGGAGATGTCACTGATACGCTGTGAAAGTGGCACCAAATATCAATGGTCTGTTCTTAAGATAAATGGATACAAGGCTTGAGCCAGCTCTAATGTAGAAATTGCTGGTTCCTTTCTGTATATTCTGTATTTTTCAGTTTGTCCAGAAACTTCAAAGGGATGTTCTTTGTGATACCCTAAGCACAAATGGATATTTTGCTTCATTTATCACTGTGGTTTCTTTTAGAATGCAGTGAGATTTTTTTTCATTACTAAAGCTTTGTATGTACATGAAAACCAAGTATGAAATGAAAAGCATGAAAACATGATCTGTTTCTTAGCACTTATCTTCTCCAAGTGCATCTGAATGTTAGGAAGTAAAAAATTATTTTAGATACTTTAAGATTTTAATAAGATTTAATAAGATTTTAATAATGTAAATTATATTAAATCTTATTAAATATTAATAAGATTTTAATAATTTTAGATACTTTAAGATTTTAGATACTTTAATTATTTTAGATTTATTGTATCTTTATGTAAAGATACAATTTTTATTTTTTTTTGCACAGGTTCCTACAGGTGGTTATACTTCCATTAACAACGTTCAGAATCCCAGTAATCCAGAGCCACGAGATAAAATGGAGAGCTTCTTCCTTGGGGAAACACTCAAATACATGTTTCTGCTGTTTTCAGATGACATAGACTTAATCAACCTTGACAAATACATCTTTAACACGGAGGCTCATCCACTCCCTATCTGGGTGCCAGCATAGATCTGCATCAGTGGATCTTCCAGTGGTGGCATTTTTATCAAGTCACTTTACTTTTCAGGGTTTGAGGAGAGATGCTATAATGCACCTTTTTTGACTTCAAACAACAAACAAAAGCTTTGGAAAAGCATCTCTAGTTTGAAAAAATCATGTCAGTCTTAAATCTAATCCATGGTTCTGGGATGGGCAAAGCTGTGCCATATGAAGCTAGTTTCACTGGTACTGATGAGGAGGTTCAGAAGGTAATTGTAGTGTGGACCATGACATTCTTGGGGCTCTGGTGACTCAGAACTCATGTCAGTGTTACTAAATGCTCATTAAATACTGGGAATGCAGCGAGTTGGTTTAGGGCATGGTGTTGTTCCTGGAGAGCAGGAATAAGCCTACAGTTTTCTGTTTTATTCTGGATTCACTGAAATACTTGATTACAGAGCCATTCTTTTGTCAGACTTTTTGACAGTGGTTCAGGTGGAAAGTGGAATAGACAAAAAGCTGTAGTGCTGTCCCAGGGAGAAGCTGTCAGTATTGCTGCTGGTATTCTGATCTCATTCCAAATTCCCATGCTATGCTGCATCACCTTAGGAGAGGAAGAGGCAGCAGAGCATCTGTTGTTTAGTGTCTTAGTTTTGTAGAGCACTTTAAATAGTTATTCAAGCTGTGGCTGAAATGAATGGTAAAAGAGAATTTGCTGCTGGTTTGGCTCAAAGTGGTATATAATTTTGTAGAGGTATTGCAGTTTTTTAACTTGCCTGCAGGAATGCAGGAGATAATGTGAAATGCAAATAAAACTACATGTGCATTTTTTATCTTTATTTGCATCAGTTAGACTCAGGTATTCTGACTGAAAGCTGCTTTCTGAGATTGAGCACTGAGAAAGCTTGTGAGCATATTAGGTATCAGCCTCCTTCTGTCCCTTCCTGTTCAGATATCACATCATGGGTGTTTGTGGACTCAAAACAAACTTACAACTGTACAGCAAAGTTCTTGTTATTTGAAATTTCTTGAACCATGGAGAAATTTTCAGTTATTCTTTTCCTTAGGAGTACATTGGGTATTTTCAGCAGTAGTGTAAAAAGCAGACAGTCCAAAGGTATTACAGCAGTTCTAGGCCCCAGTAGAATTGAAGAAATTAATTTCAGTTACTTGAAGACAAAGTAGACCCAGATTTTTTAAGAATCTTACAGGAGCCCTGGGATCTTTCATTTTTATATGTGCACACTTACAGATTTTAACCCATGAATTTGGAAAGGAGCTTTCTAGAGTGCTTTTCCTTTTGGATTTGGACTTGGACAGTCCTGTATTCACGGGTAAGATCTCAGAAATGTGATTGTTCATATTTCCAGAAGAGGTTAGTCTCACTGAAAGTCTCTTTCCCCCACGGCAGTGGGTGTCATGGGCAGGGCCAGGAGCTGCAGTCCCCACTAAATCCAGGGGTCCCCGGCCATTAATGAAGCTGATTGAATTTGACTCTAATGGTTCATTTTCCAGTGGCTGAGGGAGGTATTTTATAGTAATTGTAACCTTTGATTCGTAAAGTAAGATGCATCTTTATTTGTTTTATGCTGATTCATTCTGTTTGCTGGAGTTACAAGTTACTCTTGGGACCACTATTTAAGTCTTTTGTATAATATTTATCATTCTGTGTACTAATGGAAATAGAGAAATTTTACAAATTATTTAAATGCACATTTTTCTGTCAGAGGGACCCCGTCCTAGGATTGACTGGACATAATTAGTCAGTGCAGAATGTTAATGTTCCTCCCGTTCACATGCCAGCAATAACTCTGAGAACAAGCTTCTCACTTACAAGTGCAGTGGAATCCAGTCACTATGGCCTTCGGCTGCGCAACTGATTTGCTGCCAAGGCTTCTTTTTTCTTTGGCACAACAACAAATGAGGAATAGTGCAGGGAAAATGTGGAAGGAAACACCTTCAGTTTTTTTGTTCGTGAAGCAGGTTTGTGCTGCTGAGGAGCTGAGCTTTGGCTAAAAGCTAAAGGCTTAAAATTGGAGACTAAAGAAAAAAAAGAACAAAAGATATTCTGTGACACTACCCAGGTCCTGCTGACCTCTGTTGCTTTGGCCTTGTGCATTTGAACAGAGAGAATTTTGAACCTTTAATTATGACTGTGCTATGGATTGTAAAACTTTCAGGGTTCAGTGTTTCACCTGGAGAGCTGCATGACTGAGGTAAGAGAGATTTCTTAGAAAATGGAATAGATATAAATGCTTACCAAAAATCTTCTGGTAATCTCTTTATTTTGAAGTTGTACACAAGTCTTAATGTAATTGAATCTTCAGATGGGACTATGGGAGTCTGTGTGATACTTTTTTGCCTTATGATTGGCTTGAGAGTAATAATTCATTTCCTGATGAGTTGAAGGAGAGAAGAATAAACTGTTACTTTCCCAAACATGTCTTGTCTTTTAGCTGAGCCTGTTGATCAAACTGATTTCTGTCTAGTTCCTCTTGGGACATGCACTCTCCTCAAAATGTGGCTTTACTTTTTTTTTGTCCTCAGCCTTTAAACCTGAGGTTCAGATTGTTAGTTCTCACTCTCTTTGAGAACAAATGCTTGTTTTGGACCTCTATATCATGTGTGAAATGGCACAAACTAAATAATCTCAACAAAGCTTATCTGTTCTTCCTGTTCTTCTGCAGAGGTCATTTTAATTGCTTATTTATTTTTACTCCCTTAACAAAGTTTTAACAAACTATTGGGTCAGATCAGTCTCTGAGCTCCACGGCCTATTTCTGTTCCATGATGTGCTCCTTCAGCGCAACAAGCTCAAAGTTTCCCTTTGTGGTTCCTTGTTTCAAAGCTTGAACTGCTGGGTTCATAACTCACTTTGGTGTTTCTGCATGCTGGGACACTCCTGGCTTAAATAGAGTGTTGTGGGAAAGCCACCACTAAGCCAGGAATTCTGTCCTTCACAATGGAAAGCCTTGGGCTTTCACTGAGAAACAGAGCCGGGCATAGGCAGAACCACAGAGAACTGCAGGGCTGTGGACTTGAGAGTCTCACACTTGAGCTTTGAGGCACAGTTCAAGAAATACTGACCTGTTTGCTCCAAGAAAATTCAGCAGATGGATGAGGCACAGTTACTATCTACTCCCTGAACTTTTGAAACCTGAATTCTTATTACAGGTCTTAGAAACTGGCAATTTTGCAAGGTTCCTGGTGTTGTCTGATGGAAGAAAGAAGTTTTGCAGAACTTCCATATAATAGGATTTTCAGCATTCCATGCCAAGCTCAGGTACAGCTCTATTTATTCCTCCAAAGAATACAGCTTGTTTCCTGTTCCATGCCAGTGTGATGTTGGCAGTGATGACGGATGAAGACAGGAGAGGTCTTTGCAATAACACATTTACAGTTTTGTAAATTTTTCCTGCACTTCAGGACTTGCCTCAACTGTGCTCTCTTAGAAATAGCCCTGCAAGGGAATTCAGCTCCTGATTGCCAGTGGCACACTCAGTATATTTAACATGATCAATAAAACTGACATGATGGGGTAGCTTCATGAAGCTTGTTGCTTCAAGAGAAGGGGTTAAGACTTTTCTTACATTGGATTTGGGAAGACTTGGGTTTTTTGGTCTCTGAAATACTGCTGGAGATTACTCTCCAAAAGCAAGGAAGCCTCTGCATCCACTGGAGCCCAGCCCTGAGTTCCTGTTCCGTACAGTGTTCCTGCCTTGGCTGCACTCTTTGTGTCTAGAACAAATGAGACTTTGTTCAACAACCTCACTGGTGCAGGCCTTAAGCACAGGGGCTGCATCCATGGTCTGGTCTGGGTCACTCACTGCTTATATACCATTTTCCTTGTGTGGCCCTGAAGTTCAACTGGGAGCAGAATTCCCATGATGCTCAAAGAGTGGTGCTTTGGGACCCTTCCCTTCAGCTCAGCACCACACAACAGGGTTTTCTTTTACCTCCCATGCTTGCTTGCCAAAGGATTCAAAACATTATGGATGTTGGTGGCACTGGCTTCAGACTTCAGCCGTGATTTCTTTTATAGCCCTGCTCATCTGTCCTGGATGTCCATTTGTACTATCTCTTTGCCATAGTATCTGAAAGCCTTTCGTTTATCCTTCTATATCAACTAGACTATGTGTATTCCTTTGGAATAAGAACTATCTGTAAGAGGAAAATAAGAGCTCAGTATAGTCCAGTAAAAGGGGATTAAAAAACTTGTCCTTCTGGAAGGTCAGCAAACACCCAGGCCTCCTCTCTCTCCAAAGCCCAAACCCAGCCCTGGCAACTGGGATGACTTGCAGTGACTTCCTAAAACACCTGCCCCTGAACCTGGCTGTGTTCATACATTGCTGGGCTAGTGATCACTGGGTGCCTGCTTATGGGTGTGAAGGGTGCTGTTTGAAGGGAAATAAAAGCAGGATGCAATCCTTGCTCTCTGCTTTTTTTCCCTAATGCGGTGTTAATCCTGAATAATGGCTGGGGTATAGCAAACCTGAATTCAGCAAAGTTGGGGGGCTCTGAGCCCAACAGAGGATGACCACTTCAGTAAGGCCTGATATGGCAGCAACAAACCCAAAGTCTGACTTCAGCAGGAGCAAAAAGGACAGTGGCAGCTCTAAGCAGGACACATGGAGGTTTTCATCTGCATGAACAGAGAGGATTCAGGTCGAGCTGAGGCTGTACTGCCACTGGCAGTCTTGGAGCTACTTTTGTAAGGACTGGAGTTTGACTAATTGGGTCTTCCAAGTTGTCTTTCATTTACACGGATCTGAAATAGCTGATCAGTGGATCCATCTGTTTCTGGTCTCTTCAGCATCCCTGGCTGGAGGGAGTAGAAGCTTTGGTCTTTTGGTAAGAACAGGGCAGAGGTGGATGGACAGATCTCAGCACCTGAGTATTGTGAAACACTAGCAGTGGCTCTGGGAACCAGCCCTACTGTCACCAGGGAGGGCCCAGCAGTGCAGACACTGACACCAAGCGTGACTGTGACTGTGCTGCACAAACAGTGGAAACTTTTGGGGACTCAGGAAACCTCTCCACTATTTCATAAAATCACCGTAAAGTAAAATCAACTGAGGCAGCCACTTGATTACCAGGAATTAATATTTTGGCAGTTACGCTAGTAATTACTGGTGCTTAGTCAGTCTAGTAGCACCTGTTCACATGTAAAGATCCACCTGGGAAGGTGAGAAGGAACCCTTTTACCTTCTTTGGTTATACTACCAAGCCATGATATTATATCACACCCTTTAATAAACTTTTATATCACACATTTTAATATACTTGTAATTGATTTTAAAAAGCTCTGAAGATGTCTCAGTGGAAGTGTGCTTTACTGGTCACCAATACACAGCCCTTGAGTGACAGCAGTGCACATCAGGATTCCTTTGTGTAAATCTTCATTTCAGCAACTGGAATCTCTTGGACAAGTTAAAACTAAAACACCAACCCAGAGCCCTGGCTGTAACTGATAGTCTGTTCTAAATAACTGGTCGCTAGTGGAGCTCAACATGACCCTGTGTCAGTCATGATCATACCTCTGCTTTTCTACTAGCCCTTTAGTATTTCCTTTTTCTCTAAAAATAATTTGGTTTCAACCTTAAGGTGCCTCATGCAACCATCCTGTTCAGGGCTGTGGTGGCTCTTGGACCTTCCAGGCAAGCTTTTTGTATTGTTGCCCTTTGTAACAGCACATTCTGAGCAGGCAAGCATGGAGCCCAGAAAATGTGGTTTTGGCTTCTCGCAGTGATTTGGCCTTTTGCATTTCTTTTGATGCTCAATGAGGTGTAGGTAGGACACTTTGGAAAAGGGAGTTCCCACCATGATGGCAGAGGACAGAATAGTGTCCCAGTGAGCCTAGAACCAGTGCAGCAGGCTGCTGTGTCCTGTGGCAGCTGCACCCAGGGGCTGTGGGGATGGAGGGGTTCAGGGCTGGCTGCCTGCTGCAGCTCCTGCACCCTGCTCCCGCACCCGCTCCATGCCTGCAGATTTCACCCAGCTGCTGATGATCCCAGCTTCAAGCTTGCGCACCTCCGTGACAGATGGGGGGTCAGCTGGGTTGTGCCCCCTAGGGAAAACAGAGCAGTGTCAGTTACTGGATAGTGGGTTTTTGCCTCCTGCACAGGTAGAGTCTGCGATTTTAAGGACAGAGACTGACTGATTTGTGCTTCACATTTATGCCCTGGAAACCAAGTTGCAGTGTCTGTCCAATGCAGTTGGGCAGCAGCCCCAAGCTTGCCCTTGCTGGCTGCTGCCTCCTCTGCTCCAGGCCCAAAGACAGATGGCTAATGCCAGGAGGCACTGGACTACTTCACATGACTGACTGCTGCAGGCTGTCTCACACTTGTGCCAATCCCCATGCAAGAACACTTATCTAATGACAGTAGGTGAGCTGAGTGCCAAGTTCTGCACAGCTCAGCAGCCCTGGAGGCTGAAAGAGGCTTATGCTGTGGAAGAAGATCACTCTTCCACATTGGGCTGCAACAGCCTGGTACCCATCCTTTTTAGGTACTTGCCCTATGCTAGGCATTGGTGAGACCACACCTCAAATCCTGAGGTCTATTTTAGGTCCCTCTTGACAAATGAGACATTGAAGGGCTGGAGATTGTTCAGGGAAGGGAGCACCAGGAGTGGCTGAGGGAGCTGGGGGTGCTCAGCCTGAGAAAAGAAGGCTCAGGGAGAGACCATCTTGCTATCTACAACTCCTTGATGGGAGATTGTAGCCATGTGGGGGACAGGCTCTGCTCCCAGGTAACAAGGGACAGGATGAGTGGGAACAGCCTCAAGTTGAACCAGATCTTTAGACTGCATAATAGGGAAAATCTTTTCATGGAAAAGGGTTGTAAAATATTGAAACAGACTTGCCCAGGAAGTGTTGAATTCACCATCCCCGGAAGCATTCAAAAAACTTGTGGATGTGGCACTTGAAGACGTGGTGAACATGGTAGTGGTGTTGGGCTAATGGTTGGACTTAATGATCTTAGAGGTCTTTTCCAACCTCAACAACTCTATGATTCCGTGATTCTAAAATATCTCCTGGTTGTTTGGGCTGTGGCTTGCTGAGATCAAATACCTAGGGCATCAGGATTTTGCCAGTCAAAGGAGAATTTGGTACTTACCGGAGATCAAGGTGATGGGCACCTCCTTTAATGGTAAGTGCAATCAGTGAAGGGCTGAGGCTGCTGTTTATCTGTGAGGAGAAGGAGCAAAGATCAATTCTCACCAAGTTACTGGGAAGAACTTGGACATGAGTTCCGAAAATTGGAACATGATCTGGGCAAGACTGAGGAAAAGCATGCAAAGACATCCTTGGTACAGCTGGTATCCACAGCAACCAGTCTGAATGAACCAGATCACCTGTCACAAATGAAGGGAATGTTTTCCACAAGGTGGGAACTTTCAGCTGATTCCAGCACAGGCAGTTGGAAGTTAGGTCTCCTTTGGGGTCAGTGCACCCTAAACAGCCTGCTCCTCCTGGGATTCCAAGCCAGCCTAAAACACTGAGCTTCTGTATTTAATCAGGAGCTTAACTAACTCAAAATCCAGTCCTGGGTCATTTTTGGTTTTAAATTTTAGACTGGACACTGACAACACTCTGAGGTTTTGCTGAATCTAAGCCAAAACATGTCTTGGTTCAAGTTGCTGCTCATAGCACCCACCTGGTCTCACCAAGTGTGCCGTGACTGGAGAGAGCCAGGAGCACATGGCCAGTAGCACTGACACCCTGTGTGAACACAGAAACACACCAGGTTGGGGTTCAGACCCTGGATGTGGGGTAAGGAAGGTCCTGCTGTGTTTGCACTAATGAAGCCACATTTGTTCCATCAGTATTCCTGGCTGATGGACACTACTCAATGTGTCCATCATTAGTGTCCCAAGATTCCTCAGTGGTTCACCAAGAAACAGCTGCTCACAGAAACTCAGGTTAAAACTGAATTGCCAGTGCTGCTCTGAAAGGGAGGGAGGGCAGTATATCACCTGCAAAGGCTGCTCTGTGTTCAGGGTACAGGAGCGCACATGCTTACCCCACCTCCAGCCCATGGGTCCAAGTCTCCATTTGAAAAAATGATGTTGCTTGCACTTTTCAGGTCTGAAATTCAGGAGAATGAATTAAAATGAATGAATAAATGAAATTGAATGAATGAATGAATGAATGAAATTCAGAGAGTTCATAATTGAGAGGTCTCCTTCCTGCCCAGTTATCCAAATGTATTTGGCTACTGCAGCAAACATGGCCAACAGAAAACATCAAAGAATTGAACAAATTATTGGTAGTTTTTATGCTTTCCTCTTCTGTTCCAAAGAGATACAGAAAGGTGTGTTTGGCTCAAGTCAATACAAGGCTGTGACTTTCTGCCAGGACTCATTAGTGTGCTGTGCCTGTCCTCATGGGGCTCAGTTGGACAGAGGGAAACAGGGAGACAGCTGCAGGGTAACACAAAGGGACAAGCAATCAGCACAACTCACCTTCTCCCCAAAAGTTTGTCTGCAGCCAGTGTGCTCGTGGCCTCACACGCCACTTGTTCCAGCAGTACTGCTCACGCATGGACTCTGTGAAGGGCATCTCAGGGAACATGTCTGTCACATTGTTACTGCTAAATGTTAAGTTGATCTCAGTGCAAACCTAAGAGAAGCACAAGAGCTGTCATGGGGCAGAGGCACAGCCAGGACAGCAGCTGAAACCTGCTGGGGGCTCCAGCCCCTTACCTGGTAGTCCCAAGCCTCTGCATCTGAGCCAGTACCACAGCCCGTGGGGTCAGCACAGGACTGGTAGAGCTGGTATATGTCATAACACTGTGCCAAGCCAGAGGAGTTGTAGAACACCCCTGCCAGGTGGAAGCACAGCACAAAACCAGTCAGTAACTCTGCTGGTGTTACCCACCACCTCCTACATGAATTTCATGGCCAAAACCAAGCCAAAGGCTGAGTGAGTGTGCAAGGATGGGACAGAGCTCATAGAGCCTGGAACTGTGCAAAAGTTACAATCCAGCTTCATGGCAAAGCTTTTACATAGGGCTGACAAATTCCTCCAGATGACACAAACTTGGTTATTGCCCCCATTTCAATGCAATTTTATCCTGTTCAGACAATTTCCTTTGTAATGGGTTAAAAGCTTGGAAAACAGGCAGGGCTTCAGCTACACCAGATTCAGCTGGTCCTTGCTCAGCTTACTCCTCTGATTTCCCAAGAAAAAACTCCTTCCAAGCTGTGCCATTCTGGTATTTTATTCAGTTTTGAGGCTCTGATTGCTAAATGTGGATCAAAAATCTGGCACCCTGAGCCCTACAATGTTCAAACAGATGTTGGGACACTAGTTTCCTTTATCATGAACCAAGCAAACCTGACGTGATAGCAATACCACTTGAGACAGGGTATGATGGGTAAGTGCTAGTCTGATTCTCTGCAGGTGGAGGAATGGATTCACATTAAGGAGACAGAGTATTATTGCCCTGGAAGCAATCAGTGGGCAACACTAATGCTGTCCCCATTCATCTGTTGCCAGTTTAGCATCACAGCCCATGGCACTACACTCTACCTGGCAGGAGGTGGGCTGATGCAGCATATGTAGAAAAAAGACAGTGTTTTCCTGTATGACACAGAGGGGCAAGTATGGAGGAAAGTCAGTCCCCTGCCTAAAGTTCTGGTGGATCATTCCTCTTGTATGATTAAACTCCACCAAGTGAATGCAGCTGGGGAGACAGGGAGAGGCATGAGGTGCTCCCCTGCAACTGGGAGGAAGAAATCCACCCTTGGCTTATTCACCTCAAACAAGACTCCCATTCCTCCTCACAGAAGAAACAGCATGTGAATACATCCAGTAGATCTGACAGTGTTTGCCAAGACAGTGTTTTAACAACACTTCTAGCTGTCAGCCAAACATCTTTAGCAGTGATTTAGGATTGGTACATTTCTTACTTGGGGCACATACATCATTTGGGAAAAAAAAAATTAGGTCCAAACCTTTTTGCATTAAACTTTTAAGAAGAATTCCTTAAATCTTTTTTTTTTTTTCCTGTCATTCAGAACCTGTTTTTCTGAATAATGACCAAGGTAGAACTCATTTTTAATAAGCAACTTGAGAGATTTTATGAGGAACTCCTCAAAAGTTCTTCAAATTCTATCTCTATTAATAATTTCCTTACAAACACTGCTGGCTGACAAAATAAGTGATCACAGAGATAAATGTATATGTGTGTATATGTGATGTATTTAAGATTGCCTTGTCCCTGGATTAAGACCACAGGATTTGTCTTCAACAAGGAGGCCAGAAAACTTCCTCAGTGAATGTGCACTGAGCCTATGACTGCTGGAGCCAGAGTAAACTTCTAGAAAAGAACTAAGTATCTCAGAAGTCCACATCTCATGGACAGACAACAGGCTATGGGGCTGCAATGTCTGAGAAACATGACAAGAATAAGTTGGGAAAGGTGAGAGAATGAACCTATGGGCCACTGTGAGATGTCCTGAAAGACAAAATCAACAAGGGGCAAAATGTCCCAGAGGGAGATCACAGTCATACCAGCTCCCCTGACACAGCAACATGACAAGTCTACTGATAGGTGCTTCTAGAACACATGGTGGTACATAAAAGATCAAACTGATAATATTAACTCACCAACAAGAGCAGCCAAGCCTTCAGCTGGGTCTTTGTGGACAATAATTTGTTCACAGCCAACCTGGGTGAGACACATTACAGGCAAATGGCAGACAGAACAGTTACCTCTTGCTTTCTGGAAGGATGATGCTGGAAGATTCTTTAAAATTATCATTTACATATTTAATGGTTCACTAGCTTTCCAAAGGCCTAATGCAACAGGTCTTGAAGTTTTTAGCTTCCTCCCCTGTACCAACAAAATACATAGAAGCAAGAAGATAGGACAACGGGAGACAGTTCCTTCACCAAGTTAGGGAGCTGTGGAGGGGCCACAGTGATGCACAACAGTTCCTCCTACAATCAGAATATTTTAATGCCCTTTTCAGGGAGTGGGGAGAATGTGCATAATAATTACTTCCATTTTAGAGGTCATTAAACAGACCCTAGAAGGAAACTGGGTGCCCCGTGGAACCAGAGGCAGCATGTCCAGAGTTCCAGTGCAGCAGAGCCTGTGTGACCTCTTGCACAGGAATAGAACCCTAAATGCCACGAAGCCAAAGGCAAATGAAGTCCCATGGGCTTGACAACACACCAGAAGACACCAAGAATTGCAACAGCCTCTGGTCATCTGGGATCAAAGCTGGTACCTTTCAAAAGCAGCTGGTGTCTTGGAGATCTTTGTAAACTCCTGAGAACCTGGCCCTTTTCCCACGCTTTGCCATCTCTGATTCTCTTGAAAGTTCACGTTTCCCAGTCCCCAGAGCAGCATGTTTTTTTCTGCATTATACCTGAGGTATGTCAGCTTCCTGGGCAATACATTAAAAATCCTGATTTTCACATCTCCATCCCTACCCAATGTCGTGGTTTGGCCCTGATTGGCCAATGTGTAATATTGACACTTGATGAAACCAATGTAAAGCGTAGGTACGCCTTTGTGAATACACATTTTAAGTGAGAACCCGGGAAAGTTGCGTCTTCTGGTTTTCGGTTCGAGAAGAGATAACAGGAGCTGCCTGGCCCGCT
>WAAG01038677.1:380792-401727 GCA_013390105.1 Tichodroma muraria | reverse complement strand
CAGGAACCCCTGTGTGTCTGATAATCCCAACAGCTGCTTAAGTGGGAGGTTGGAGTGACTCCCTTGCCTGTCAAGTATCCTTCTTTGTGTAGCTGCTGCCCTGGAGTTTGATGCTGAGGAAGGAGCTGGAGCTCAAAGCTGAAACTGTGCAGAAGGCTTTGAGTTCAGCACTGCACAGATTTGCTCATGCTTTACTCCAGTATAACCTCCTGCCAGTCTGGAACCAAATTTTGGTTGCATCATTTCTTATTTAGAATTACTTAAAGGCTTCCAAAAACTGTCTGTGTATAAATACATTCAAGAATCAAGGAAAAAGTACTACTGAGAGTCTTATACCTTAAAAATTGAATTTTTTTGTTTTAGTTTTCCCAAGTACTCCAGAGAAACCCGGCATGCCTTGTCCAGGAGAAGATCGTGAGTACTAAAATGTTATCCAATTCTAGATAATATTTTTTTTTTTTTTGGTCACATGGAAAAGAACTATATTACAAGATTTTCATGATCTAGTGCCACATATGTGTGTATCTGTTTTGCTTTCTTAAAAGAATGTAAAATGTTTTGCATTTTGTCAACAGAGAAATTGCATAAATCAGTTTTGTTGCAATGTTTTAATGTTTCTGAGGATTAATGCTGGTTTTTGTAGCTGATAGATTCGGAGGAAGAGACGACAGGATTTTGGATGCATATTTGAACGTAGGCCTTTGCTTTTTCTGTGGTTCTTTTGACTTTTTAACTTTCAGGGAAAAGAAATTATGTACTGAAAATGGAGATACAGCCATTTTAATAAAAAGGTTATTAATCTCTATAAAAATAATCCTGTGAGAGGTAGATAAACCTCCAGAGGAAGGGCACATAATTGATATGGTTTACCTGTATTTCAATAGCCTGAACTGCACCGGGATAAAAGGATTAAATGGCTGTATAGTCAGTTCTCATTACAGAGGGATGGCATCAGGACTTCAGTTCATATCTTGGCAAATGTTAAGGAAAGGAATGGGAATAATTGAGTGCCAAAGGTACCAGATGATGCTTGGCTGCTCACAGGAATATAAAGAAAAGCTGACTGAAGAATTTGAAGGACCTTTGCACTTCTCCTTGAGAAATATAAGAGGAGATAAAATTAATTGCTGATAAGAGCAGGTAATACATACTAGGAGAAAAGTACTTGGTTGATCAGGGTTTATACTGACAGATTGGCTAAAGATGAGTGGTGCAGTGGTAGTAGTTGTGAATACTATTTTGAATCAGAGAAATAATGCTAATACACTAATAATTTCTCTGTTGAGAACTTCTATGAAGATGGAGAAAGGTGAAATAAATACCAAAATGTCAGAGTTCAAATATGATTTTCTACATTTAAACTACAGTAGATGAAAGGTTGACTGTAAAAACCAGGTAAGTTTTCATTTTGACTAGGTTTTAAATTGTCTTTTAGAAAGGAACAAAAGAAAGTAAATATACAACATTAATTTCTCTAATTTGCTGAAAAAGGACAACAGATAAAGACTCTTCTACTATGATTAGAAGAGTTAAAGAAATTATCCCTGAGACACCTAATTTAATGAACTCATTAAAGGTGTAGATATTCTAGCAGGAAAGTTTTTTGTGTTAATTTGTTGGAAGTTTCAGTTCTCTCAAGCCACGAGATGAACTGCAGAAAGCACAGCTGCGTGTGGCTCAGCTGACCTGGTTATTGTGTCTGTAGGGTATTTCTTCTCCCTGTATGGTTTTACAGGTCACGTTGAATCCCACTCAGATTGTTTAAAAAGCCCATTTATTGGGTGTGCTTGATGAGGGATCTCTGGTCAGGTTTTTCATGGTTTCATCAATTAGTTTGATGCATGTTACCTCTTTGCATCTGTGGGGCCTGCATGGAAATTGGGCCTTGTGGCCTAGGTATAACTATTTTTTGCAACTAAAAGAGCTGTTAAATTGTATTTAAATTATAATTTAGCATAGACTAATGCATTCAGTATTATTGCTTGTTAGCAAAAGGCCCACAACAAACATCTGCATTGCACTTGGACTGTATGAAAATGTTACTGGTATTGGTGATGCAGTTTATTTAAGGGTCTGTTAATTTTGTCAGGACTGAAATATTGTCCTTGCCTCAGAAAATATTCATCACGTTTTCAATTCTTATTTTGTGTCTTTATCACTGTAGCTATGTTCATAGGAAATCCTTTTAAAAGTGAGGATGTTATGTGATATATGTATGTTTTGTGGAGCATCACATTTGTACTATAAAGGAGCTTATGAGTTTGCCTCAGGTTTTTTCCGGAGACAGACAGTGAAGTAGTTGGTCTATCCAAAATGAGCTTCTACTTAAATTAGCAGTTCTAAGTGTGGATTGCTGGTTTGTTACAAAACTACAGAGAGTTTGAAATGTAGCTTTTAAATAAAACTATTCAACTGTGAAATAATTGCATTTCCTATCTGTTGCTCAGGTGTGTCCATGTTAGGTCATGGAGTGGCTTTTTCCGGTAGTTTGTGGTCATCTGAAGTGCAAATCTGTATTTCTGTAGGATTGTAGGGTTTTTTCTTTCCAGCTCCTTCAGAACAATAACACTGTGGAAGAAGAGTGCAGGAATACACTGGAGGGTTTGCATGTATGTTGCAATTTAATTATAGTGTTGCTACTTATCCTAAACTTTGTTAAATTTATATGGTTTTGAGATTGTACCAGCTAGCAAAGCTTGAAATAAAAGCCTGTAATCCATTAAAGAAATAAACCACATGACTAATATTTCAATTCCATTTGCATGACTTAAGGAAAGTTATTTCTGTGCTTGAGGAACCTTTGTTCTTATATTGACGTGGTGCTGTCTGTGAGACAGAATTTGTGCAGTCTCCAGCATCTGCACTTGTATTGTCTCTGTATTCCTTTGCTCCTGAATTTCTGTGCTTTTCGTTGGAGCCAGCCTCAGCTCCCAGTGTGAGTGCACAGCTGTGGTTAGAAGCAGCCCCTTTCCCTGAGTAACTGTGCTGGCAGTGCTGCTGTGAGGTGGCAGCGTGGCTGAAACCTCTCCCATCCCTTCCCAGACACTGAATGTGACCTCTCGCAGGCGTTCCCAGCATCTGCTGGACTGGAGCCTTGGGTGCTTGATCAGTGTTTCCTGATAAAGATGGCACACTTTCAGAACAGTCTTGCATTTCACTTTTACTTTTTCAGTAGATGAGCTGTTCTTTCAGAATTGAGTAAACAAGGTTGTTTCAGAGGCGTTTGGTGTGTTCTCTCCTGTGCCCTGGGGTGCCAGCGCTCCTGGCAGCGCGTGTGGATCCCAGCAGCTGATTGGCAGCTTTATAACTTAGTTATTGGAGTCTCGGTTTATTTGCCCTGACAGATCTTGGTCTGATTTATCACTCTTGGTGCTGCAGTGCGTTGTGTAACACAGCACGTCCAGCTGAACAATTCCTATCGATTTGTAGGACTTCCCTAACGGAATTGCCGGGTTTATCAGAGAAATACTTGTTTTGGTGACATCAGCTCCTTGACATCCATGCCATGTTTTAGTTGTGCCTCAGCTGCTAGCTACAGCCTCTCAAGGGAGCCAGTACCACCCGTGCCTGGATACATGAGGCAGAGATGTGAAAGGGAGAGACGGGGGTAACCAGTCTTCCATTAAATATTTGCTCTTAATGTTCGAGCTGATCCTGCCTATTGTCCTTGGTGTCTAATGGTATTCACGCAGCGGCATCCGCGGAATAAAGGGAAAATGTTTCATTTCATACCTACTACATTGTAAAGAATTACATGCTGAAGAGGCTAAAGAATAAAACCCAGTGAGTAATGCATGCTTTTTCTGTAGATTTTGTGTCATCATTGTGGTTGCTGTTGTGAGCGGCGGGCACTGACGCGGGCTGTGTGTACGTGTGCTGCAGGAGAGAAGAGAACTCAGCATTTTGGTTATGGTACAGTCGCTGTGCCTGCCACCCTCCTTTGCAGCCATGGATTGTTACAAATGCAGAGATTCCTGCTGCCTCTCTGCGTAGGGATGTGGCTGAGAGACCTCCTGGAAATGCTGATAAAATTGCATTGAAAGGACTCCTGGGGAATGTATTTTAGGAGGAAAGGAACGGAAGAGTGAGTGATGCTGCTGCTGCTAATATTGGCGATTGATGAAAGGAATGTATCCCAAAAACCCTGACGGTATGTGCTCAGGGCCTGTTTATTGTAGGATTGCTGATGTAAAGGCTAACCATTTAGGAGCATCGTTTTCTGAGGCCTTTTTGTTGAATTTTGCTTAGTGGATTGTCATAGATGGCTGTTTTTTAATCGTGAAATACTTGTTTTGAATTAAGGGTTACTTAGTTTCTAATACTGTCAGAACAAACTGTGCTAGTTCACTTTTTGCTTAACAAATAGATCTGTGTAATTAATATTAAAATTCATCTTGGGTTTGGGTAGCAAGTGCCAGCCAATTTTAGGGTTGTTTTGCTGTTGGCTTCATTAAATCAAAGAATGCAGACTAGGAGACCTTTAAATTAATTAACAGAAAAGAATGAATATGTTTTAGTACTTATGATATTAGTATGATAGCTTTTATTATCTAATATTTCAGGCTGATTTTGCTGCCTTATTTATTTGATAATGATTACACTGTGTTGTGCATGTCTCCTGTGCTCTTTGTTTATCTGCTCAGTATTTTAGCATTATATGTTTGGACTTCATTTTCCCCCCAAGCCATCTTTCTTGAAAATTTCATCATAGGCTCGAGTAAAGGTATCGTAGTAACCTAATTGTTGTTGTGGGCTTTTTATTTTAGGTATAGGTATTTGATTTTGCCTTATATCCTGCCTGATGCTGTGAAATAGCTTTAACAGGCTTCTTGCTGGAGTAGTGTGGCCTGTAAATATTTTTCTAGCTCATAAGGCAGGTTTTTCCCTTCATTTGTTACTGTATTGGCAGCAGTGATTAGGTTATTCAGAGCACGTGAACCAATTTAATCCCCCAATGAAGAAAAGAACTATTGCCACCATAGAGACTGTTCTGAAGACGTAGATTGGATTGCACTGGATAATTAGGCAATTTTGAAACTGCTAGTAACCCTCTCCTGGATTTTAGTAATTGAACTGGGGGGGAGGGAGGGACTGTACTATTTTATTGTAAGATATTTTTGCGTAGGATTTGAAAATAGCTGTGTCATAGTTTCTTAAGAATACCTGAAATCTTCCTCTTTCTTAACTGCACCACGTTTGTTTCATATGTGACATATTTGAAAAAGAGACAGATTGTGAGGCAGAATAAGTTACTGAGAACAGAATTGTAAAGGTCTGGTTTGCTTGTAATCATTTCGTGCTTTTTAATTCTAAATAATCTCAACACTTTTCTTAGCTATGGAATGTCCAATGAAGAATAAAGGGCTGGACCTCCCTTTTTATAATTCAGGCATAAAATTATAAAGCACAAGTCTGATTGTGGGATTTGAGATCTTAATTAAAGGTACTGGGTGTCTTAGCAGATGTTTGTGTTCTGATTTATAAACTGTGGACTAAAACTGTGGACTAAGGAGTGCATGGGCTGGTTTTCAAGGTGTCATGGCAAATAATCTGTGTTCTTTTTTATTTTATTCCACTTCCCCTCTCGTAGCTGTTACTCAGAATGTAGTATATTAAATGCAGAAAGGATGTGTCACCTGGTTTCAGAAAGCTTCTCTTTGATGTAACGTCTAGTTCTTCTCCCTGTGTTATGTCTCATATCTTCTTATAAGTTGGTAAATACCCAAGTGCCTGGATATCAAGAGTGTAACTAAATGAGCAAGGAGGTGATGAAGCTTTTTGGTTTTGCTGGAATTAGTGAACATTTGTGGGCCTGCTAACCCCGAGTTAGGCCTGTGTGTTTCAGGAGCTTGGAAGAGCTGTTTAATATGCAACCTCCTCATTTATACAGCCAAGGTTAATTGTATATTATTATACTTGGATTCTGTGTAATACTTTTGGAAATTAGCTGCTCTGTGCAAGTTATGTTTTTTTATGTTGAGCTGAGGCACAGAATTCACAGCAGAGGCCTGCAGGGCAGGTATATGGGCTCTTCAACATTGATCTCCTGGATTTTGGAGTTGCTGTGAGAAACCAGATTGTGTGTGAGATTTCAGGTGCTGCTCCTTTGGAGTGGAGAGCACCACGAGCAAACCTTGGGAGGCTCTGATAGCAGTTGTAGCCTCTGAGGGCTTGCAGTAGTACCAGTCTGGGTGGTAAATAAAGCAAAACGCAGCAAACTTGAGGCTTGCTGACAGGGTGGCTCCCAGGAGAGGCACAGGAGAGCCCTGATCACTGTCAGGGAGAGAAGGGTTAGCAGACTGTGCAGTTCATCCTGAAACCACATGGGGAAGGAGCTGCCTTGGGGAGTGGAAAAAGGAAAAACTGATCTCAATATTGACCAGAAAGTGCCTCATTTGTAACTTGAGTTCCACTGCTATTTTTTCTGCATCTGTTAGGGCTTGTCCTTGAATTGTTAGCTGGGGACATGTTTAAACAGAAACCAGAAACTATTTGAAGGCAGTACTCCAGGATTTTAGTATGGCATTTATTTTTACAATAAATTACTACCACTAATAATGCTATTCTATGCTTCCAATACTTTAGGTTCTCATTTAGTGCTCCTCAGTAAAGCAGTGCAGGTGCTCTGTGACTGGCACAAGACTCCCTGTTCTTTACTTTGTCAACTCTGATTAAAAGTTACCTAACTTTTCAGTTTCATTCCAAGCACATGTTCTGGAAACTTTTGGTAGTTCTGTGATGATCAGCTTCATATGCAGTAGCACTTAGCAGTACAAGTAGGATTGTCCAGGTAACTCTGAAATCGGGGGGAAATGGGTGTATGGGACAGGCCACAACCAGTGGAATGTTTCAGTGCAAGGAGACAAGACTAGGACTTCAACTTAGAAAAAGACAATTGATCAAATATGCTAAAATTAATTTAAAAATCATGTTTGACATAGGATAAGATTAATTAGTTAACCATTTTCTAATGGGACACTTAGAATGAAATCTTCTAAAATGATTTCTTAGGGCTTTGTCACTAGTTAACTTTTTTCCTCTAACCTTATCAATTGACATGTTGTAATTTGATTTTTAAGATAAAAAATAATACTAGGTGAAAACTAGATCTGACCAGGTTTTAACTGATGACACTTGAACAATGTGGATTCAGTTCCGACTGCTGTCTCAGTCACAAGAACTGGACTTCTCCCCCCTTTCAGTTACCCCTAGATATGAATTCCATGGGCTCAAAGGATGAAAATTTTCTTGAAAATGTGTGCTGTCAGGTCTAGGGTAAGACTCGCAGCAAGTCTTAAATCATGCAGGCTGCTGAGATACAGCAGAACCAAGTTCCTGCAGCAAACTTCATTAGGTTGCTCCTCACTTTTGTGGTTGCTTTATTCAGTGATTCCAGGGTGTGTAAAAGACAGAGACTTTCTGTTATCAGGCTTTTATTTTTAACAGAAAGTATTGCTTATGGACGTACTAAGACACAGAGGTTTGTTTAAGAACAAAACAGTGGCCTGAAAATGGATGCAGATTCTAGATTGCTTAAATGTTCAGAATTCATTTTGCTGTACTTCAGTCCTGAGTTAGCTAAATTAAATAATTAAATAATTTAAATAAGTACTGGCTCAGTACTCTTTCAGCTTGATCAAACATTTTAATGCGGCTCCTAAATGATGCTAATAGAACATTAAATTCTCTTTTCATTGTGGTAAATCTTTTAATGAAAGTGATTTTTATTTTGGGAGAACTAATGATGCAGTCATCAAAGGAAGCCTTTGGACTTACTATTAACCACGCAATGCAAGTTTGGTTTTGGGGCTCATGTGACCACTGACTTTGTAACCAGAGGAGCCAACTGCACATCATGAAAGGGTGTGGACTAAGAAATGCTTAGAGCATTTTTCTAGTCAGACAAGGGAATATATGAACGTTTTTTTACTTTCCTAAACAAAAATGTTAATCGCCTTCAGAAGCATGGATCCACCACCAGTTGTCTTCTCGCCTTTTTCATGACATTCTTTAAATTAGAGCAGGCAAACTTTGTCCTGTGTCTGGGACAGCCTTGCAAACAGCAGAAGTGTCAGCACAAGAGGCTGAGGAGGGAAGGACATCAGCATGTTGTGGTCACTGATGTGCCCAGAGATGCTCAGAACCAGGACAGGTCACTGCTGGGGCAGCAGCCACTGACTGGATTTAGTGACAATTTCTTGAGTAACATTTGGTGTATTTTGTTAGTTTCAAGTACCTCTGATAAATTGCCCATGAAATCACAGACTTGTGACTCAGAGGCTCTCTCCAAAGGAGCTGTTAGCGCTGTTGTGTTTGTGGCATTGTCTTTGGAGGTGTGGCTGTCATCTTGCAGTGCCACAGAGCCCTTTTAGCAGCGGGATTTGAAGGTGAGCATCCAAGAGCTCAGGCAGGAGGGAGCACCGGGGGCGTGTGCAGTGCAGGGGGGACTCGGCTGCCCCTTGCAAGGCGGTGGGGGAGGATGTTCACCCAGCTCTGCTGCAATCAGTGCCGGACATTGGTTTCCTTGTTGGTTCTCCACTGATCCTACACTTCCTTGGTCCTTGTTGCTGTCTTAACTGTGCTTTTTCTTCACAGAGGTTGTTCTGATTTTGTAGTTAATTTTAGTGTCTGCTGGAAAAGGATGGGGAGATGGTTTCCCAAGTGCTAATCAGCCTTAAATTAACTTTTAAAAAGCTATCTTCTGGCCATTTAGTATTTTGCAACAATTGCAAGAGGTCAAAGCACTTAATACCTCCATATTGTTAAGGATACTCTTAATTTTCCAACTTCAATTGTACATAGCAGCTTATTCATAATAAAAAGAAGGGCAGGTTAACATTCAATGTATGGCTTAAAATTGCTTTCTGAAGCATGCAAATTGTTTCAGTGTAACTATTTGTAGAATATTAAATAACAGATGTCAAGCAATGTGCTATCAAAGTGTACTTTGGAATTTAGTGTCCCAAAAAACATGTTCTACCTTTATATGTAATTTCTTTATCAAGTCCAGTCTATCTGAAATGCCAGTATCAATTTCCCCCTTGTAATTCGTGAGCTGGTTTTGAAAGAATGCTCACTTGTGTGCTCAGCACAACATTAAAAGAACAAAACAAAAACTGGGCATTCTGGTAGTGTCCAGCTGGCAGGCCGGGTAATTGGCCTGTAAACAAGTTGTATTAATCTCTGAGAAGTGATTTGCAGCAATAGCAAATTGCCACTGTGCTCAGGATAGGAGCAGGTTTCGTTAGAGCTGGATCACATAAAAGCCGACTTTGGAATTGCATTTGGAAATCCAAATGAAGAGGGAATAATTTTTGTGGCCATCTTACTGCCCTTCATTGGTGTAAAACAGCTGTGTTGTCATTTGGAAAGTAATTGTGCTTCCTTCTATTTTTCCCTGCTTTTCCAAGTTATACTTTTCAAGGGGAGGTCTCATCCTTTCTGTGAAGTTCTGCAGACCTCATTGTGGAATTGGGGAGTATCTTCTGTAGATAAGCTCATTTGGAATTAACACTGAATGGTAGACATCACTTATCCATTTATTGCCACAGTTAAACCATGAACACACAAATAAACTTTTACTTAGAACTTTTTTCTACAATGTTTTTTAAAAGACAAGGAAAAAAGCTCAGACCCAGTCCTGGAAAATGTCATTGGAGAGCCAATACCAAATCTATTTGCAGGGTTTCCTGTGCATCACTGTTAGTGATGTAGTTGCACAGTTTGACAACAGAGGGAAGAATTGCACAGCAGCAACAGCCAGTTTTTCCCCGCTGCTTTTTGGGTAGAGGCAGCTGGTTAATTTTATCTTGAGTATTTTTATTTCCCTTGTACTCTTACTTTGAAAAAGTCTGCGTTTTTTTTCTTTCAATTTCCCAATCCTGGAAGTAGATAAAGTTCTGTACTTTCATTGTATTTAAAATAAGTATTTGTGTTCCCCAATTAAAAATTGTTATCCCTGCTAAGAGCTTTAAAATATGTTTGATTTTTTTTCTCTTAAACCTTTTTGGATACAAAATGAGGGTTCGAAAGAAATTTTTTTTTGTTAGGCAATGTCTTGTGTTTAATATTAATCATCAAGAAAAGATTACTTTGTTTAATTAGGAGTATATCATCTCCTCCTGTCTGCAAGCAGCCAACCTGAACTCCTTAATGAGTTAACTGATGTGCGCTGTGAAACAAATTAAAAAATAACCCTTTTCATTAAGCTCAGTAATTAAATAGTCACTTTTGTGGTAGCATTCCACCTTCTAGGTAGCTGGGATCAATCCTGTGAAAACTTAGTTTATTCTTGCTTACCAGGAATCATGGAATCCATTCCTTGTTTTATTCTGAAGTGTTCTAGAAACACGTCCCTGAAAATGTTGTTTGGGTTCATTTTGCCATGTGAAGGGATGAGATGCAAAGCCAGATGAGAGTTTCGTTCACACAACACTGACAAGAAATTGTTTCTTAACTCAAGGTATGCACTTACTGCCATTTTATGAATCTGATTATTGTTCAAGGCGGTTCCTCTGATCTGGTAGAGCCCTAGCTGGGACTTGTAGCTGCTAATGCTTCAAAATAACAATGATCTTGAAAACCCAAACTGCTTTTTATAGCCTGGCGTTATCCTTGCGGGAGTTTCTGGGAAGGATGTCCCCTTTCATAAGGTTCCTACCTGCTCAGTTTTCCAGGGGTTGAGGTCTCTGGCAGCATTACCATGTGGTGCATCAGCCCCTTGTCCCAGTTTTGGATCCTCAGTGAACAGGAGTGTTTTATTCTGTCATAGAAATTTAATTCTAATGTGTAGTAATAATAGAATGTGTGCTATAAAGGTGTGTCTTGCAGGGATTGCTGTTTTCTCATTTTTACCTTGGCCCCTTTTGGAGCCAGGGAGTAGGGATTGATTTGCCTCAGCCCCTGCTCTGAACCATGGCAGTCCTGGGGGTAGATTGTAAGGGTTCCTACTTTTTAAAGCTAGTCTATATTGAGCTCAGTTTTTGTTAGACTGTTGCCTCACAAGTACATGATATAAACCCCTGCCTTTGATTTCATATTTATCATTAATGAGGGAGGTGACTTGCTCCTCTATTTACAGACTTCATCAGCACAAGCTGCTCGTTAACTTATCATTCACTTAATATTCCTCATGTCAGTGATAAGCTAATGTTCAGATCACAGATGTATTACGTTGCCTCCATATGGTGCTTTGTCTAATGAATTAACTATTTTGGAAAAAAAAACCTTGTGGAGATTTTTTCCTCTTGGTGAAAAGTCACCCTAGAAATGGTGGAAGGGTTTTCCATTGGTGTTTGTATTTGAGCATATTTTAGTTAAAAACTTTGCAGTCGTTTTGCCAGGTTCTCATTTTAATTTTCTTTGCACTTGAGAAAAGTTTGCTTTGAAGTTGACATTTGGCAGATTTTGAAGAGCTGTATGAGTCAAATGACCATATCCAATCTACATCTCTGTTCCAGTAGCTGTAGCTTTACCACTTTTGGTGTGCAGTCTTTTAGCTGCTTTGAGAAGCTGGTTGGTTTTCTTTTTCCAAATTGTTAACAATTAGTTTAATAATGCAGTATCTGTTTCAAGTGCTTGCACAGTAAACATTTGCACATGCAAATAGAGTAGGTATGAATGTTTGGGGATTTGGCACTGTAGATATGTGGAATCACAGAAACTTCAATGCTTCCTTTGGAAGGACAAAAATAGAGGATCTAAAATCAGACCCGGTATTGCAGCCAGTGTTCACACATTGTGTGTCAGTAGCCTGTGAGTTTTGGCTTGCTCAATATAATGCTAAAATAATTTCTTGACAAAGAAACTTTACTACTTGCATTATCATTTGACACAGAAAATGTCTGTGTTTTTCTATTAAAAAAAAAGTCTTCATCTTTGAAGTGTGACGTTTGAAAGTAACGTTAAAGATGAAAATGTAAGATTAAACTTATTAATTCCTGAGGATTATAAATGTACAGTCTGCTTCATTCTGACAAAGTATCAGTTATAAATCAAGTCTGTCAGAGTCTTTATACCTCCCTGTACCCCACAGTACCCACCTGTACCAGCTGTGGGAAGCTGCAGACCCTGGTGGTGTGCAGGGCTTGGCTGTGTCGCCCTTACAGCTGTGAGCAGCTCTAGAAGGGACCCCTGTGGCATAGCACTTAATATTAAATATCAAACTCTCTAAGTAGCCATTCACACAGGAGCTGCCCATCTGCATGTAAACAGCGACAACGAAAGTAACTCGGAGTAGATGCTGGGTTTGACTTAAACAGATGAGACGTTTTCTAGTTATGTTTAGAATATATTAAAAATAATTGTGGACCTGCACTTGACCTGCCTGAACAAAAGAAATACTTTGTGTAATGTTTACTGTCCAGGTAAAAATGAAGTCCAGTAATGTAACTCTGCAGACTTATAACACGTTTGATGTAGCCTGTGTGAGGTGTTAGCAGTACCAAACGGGGCTCCCGCTATCAGTACCGGCCATCCTTTGTGTGTGTCCGTGGAAGGTGACAGGGTGAGAGCAGCAGCGCCATTTCCCCGAGGAGCTGTTCCTTTAACAGCTCTGTCCTCTCACCTGAGCCGGAGCAGGCAGGGAACTGTAACGGGATTATGATCATGTGAGGGAAAAGAGACAGGGCTGGAGGGAAGGGAGAGGCAGCGGTGAAAGCACATCCTGCCAGTCACTCACGGCCGCCTTAAAAAAACCCAAATCCCCAGGGATTGTGGCTGTGCGTTGATATTTAGGAAAGCAAGATTGTTCTGAGTCACAACTTGCTTACCCTGCTGTGTGTGGTGCTGCTGGGCTGCCATGCTGCTGCTTTACACCTTTCTGGTTTCTTCCCTAGAATCCATCTACCGCCAGGGAGCCCGAAGATGGAGGAAGCTGTACCGAGTGAATGGGCATTTGTTTCAAGCCAAACGTTTTAACAGAGTGAGTACTGTTGCATGAAACGTTGGGGTTTGCTCATGTTCTGTGCTCATTGTTTGCCTCAGTCTGTGCTTTTTCTGCGTTGGAGTGTTGGAAAGAAAGGAAAAGCAGGATGCTTGTTGATGTGACATTTTGGTCTCTGCCGTGTTATTCGAGTCATAACGAGCAGGAAAAACTTGGCAGTGTTTGAATTTGAGTTAATACGGGATTGGTGGAAATTATTTATTTTTAAAGTCTCTAAAATACTAGGTTTGTGACTGTTTAGGCTGATACATCCTTGGAGTGGCTTCTCCCCTCTCCACTCCTTCTCTGATTTTGGTTGCTTGTTAGCAGAATCTTTACCTTCAGAACACTTTGCTGTCCCTAAAAGTTACAGCTGCTGATGTGAGCTCTAACTGTTCTGAGGATCTGGGGTACTACACAATCTAAGAATTTAAAAAAGATTTTTTATTGAGCTAAAATACAGCTGCGGTTTGAGAGCCTGTTTTAATCCACATAAGCAAGTGAATGTGGCTTTAAGGCTGACACCTCCTTCACTTATCCCATTATGCCTAAGTATTGCAGCATATATACAAATGTACTTGGGGGAATTCCACACAAAACTGAGTGCACTCAGAAGAGTTAACTCTTTCATTCAGCAGGGACTTTTTTTTAAAAAATTGAAATAAGAGGTTTTTTCTAAAATTTCCCACCCCAAAAATGCACTGGAAGAAGAAAAAGCCCCTTAAAACTCAGTATTTTATCACTAAATATATTAAAAATATCATATGTGAATTATCACATTAATTTGTACAATGTGCTACAGGAATTCAATTTTTTATTTTATAGTATAGAAGTATACTTTTTATGTTTATTTGCTACATAAAAAGAACCTATTTCCTTTGAAACACTGTGAATGCATACTGCCACATTAATAATCTGTAATGTTATAGATAATGATGTTTTAATTGCAAAGAGATAAATAGTGAATATACACAGAGATTTTCATACCTCAGTAGGATGTCACACATTAGGATGTCACAATCCTGAAAAGGACTGCTTTTATACCTGCATTACAAATGACATCATACAGGGCCAGAATGCAAATCACATCCGACTGAAGTTGGTAAGCAGGTTGACATAAGCTGTAAAATGTGACATTAAAATGGATAAATTAATGAGAAATTATGGTCATGTCTCTATTACTGAATAAGTACCAAATTTTAGTGTTGATGGAATTTTTAAGACTGGAGTATTGCCTTAAGAATTCATTCCTGTTTCAAAGTAACCTATTGCAACTTTTTCAGATCATTCAGGTAAATGAAAACATGCAAAAATTCAACTTTAATCTTGTTGAACATAACATAAAGATCAGATCTCTGGTATGGCTTTGACTGCATGTGTTTTGGAGAGGTATGAAAGGGTTACCTGAATTTCTGATGGAGTTTGGGACCTGCCCCTACTTCCAGGGCCTGACAGATTTTTAGTCTTAATACTACTGCTGCAAAACCTATAAAAGGATACTGGAGGAAGTCTGGTGGGCCAGGAGTTTTGGAGGAGGTGGCAATAGATGTCCCAGGCTTCCTCTCATCAGGCAGTTTTTGGGTTGTTTTTCTTTCCTCTCGGCAGTGCAGCTTGGGTTTGTCCTGATGGAGGAGGACTGGCTGCACAAACGAAGGGAGTGGCATTAAGTCTTGTTTTCTACAGCTACCAAATTACAACAAGAGCAATATAAAAATGCTTGTTTGAAGAAATGCTCCATTCTTTGATCGTTAGTTTTTAACTGTTGTAGCAGCACTAGCAGGGATTTTCAGGAGCTGAAGAGTTTTGGGCAGGAGTGTGTGGGACTCACTGGTGGGAGCATCTGAGTGACCGCAGCGTACCGGGCAGTGCCCGGGAGGAGCAGACTGGCACTGGGGCTTTGGGACAGAGCTTTGGGAGTTCTGCCTCAGCTGGGGTGGGAGCAGCAGGGCTCCTGAGCAGCTGCAGGGTGATGGGCAATGCCTCAGCCTGCTACAGGAATTGCTGGGGAGCACTGGCAGCCAGGGGATAACGAATGAGTTTTATGTTGGCAGTGTGAGAAGGGGTCACTGGGCATGGGTGGCTTTTCGGTGTGTAAGGATCTCAGATTGTTGTTTGGCACTTTGGGTAGAGTGGATAAAGTGACCATAGCAACATACACTGGAGCAATGATTTAAAAACCTCTCCTGTTAAAGCCAGCAGCAGGATGTCTGGCTTCTTCATTTACCCTCGTTTTGATTTAACTCACTCACATGCTCTTTTGTTACATATGTAAAAACACCATAGATTTTTGATGCTCAGTGCAACACAGAGGCTTGATATCGGACATGATTAATGAGTTTTAATTATACAAAGTTTCTACCACTGTTAAAACGTATAGGTGTAGATGTAGAACACTTCTTATATATTGTTCACTTAACATTTTGTGCCAGTGTTTTCCAACACAGTCAGTTTGGGTGCTTTTTATACATAAGTGTGGAGTACAAACTTCTGGCAGTTTTGTTTGGGTGACCTCTGTCAAAACCTGAGATTCTAAATAGACTTATTCTCTAAAAATGATTTGCTAATGTCACACTGTAATGCATTCCATATGCTTGAGGTATTTGTTTTCCTAACACTCATTTAAAAAGAACGGCGTTTAGCTGAATTCTGTGTGTGAAGTGTAACCTTCAGCTATTATTGTAATTCTGGATATTCTAAAATTATTACTGAACATCTGTTAGGTGACTGGGATGGGCTCTTGCTGCTAGAGAACTGCTCACTCCCAGCAGGGATTGATCCTGGAACTGATAATGTGCATTGTGGCTTGCAGAGAGCGTACTGTGGCCAGTGCAGTGAAAGGATATGGGGGCTCGCAAAGCAAGGCTACAAGTGTATCAACTGCAAGCTGTTGGTCCATAAACGTTGTCACATCCTTGTCCCACTGACCTGCAAAAGGCATATGGTGAGTGTGTGTTCTGGCCAGGGCTGAGGGGTGCTGCTCTGGCCCGCGCTGCTGGTGGTAGAGGTGTCCTGGGTAATGAAATGTGGGCACGGCTGGGGATTTGTAACACTTGGGAGTATTGGGGTTTCAGTTTCTGCAGAGGACAGACAGGCCTTTGGATTGTGAGCAGAGAGAAAGTGAGAAAGAAAGCTTGTGGTGTGACTTCAGTGTGCTCAAGCTCGGATTTGACTTCTCCATTAGACACTGACAGCCTTAGGAGTTATTCCTTTTTGCCTGTGGGAATGTTTTAAGAACTAAGGCACTTATATGATTTCTGCACTGCTCTTTTCAGAAAGGCTTATTGCTTTCCTGTTCCTGCCATCTCAGTTTCTCCAGTACTGTTCTCTTCCATGACGCTCATTCCAGTGCCAATGCTGGTCTTTCCTGGGCTTTAAACATCAAAACATTTAAACATCTGTGTATCTGAATTTTAGCCCCTTCCTCTATTCATCCCCAGTATTTCACTGATGGTTGTATCATGTTTTTTGTGACTGAAAACTTAAGCCAGTATTTTTATTTGCTGGTATTGTCTGTGGCTTGCCTTGACATTACCAATTCTTTGCCAATTAATTTCTGCATGCTGCTCTACTTCCTGGAATAATCCTTCTTGTCTTGGGGATGAGCCCAGGGTCCAAATGCAATATAAAATATCTGCTATTGTGATCTTCACTAATTTATGCATAATGAGCAGCAATTCATGTTTTTATTAAGCAGGAAAGGAAAGCCAGTGTTCTAAATGGAGTGTGTAACATCGTGCTGAAGTGTTTACTTGGGTGTAGTTCCATGTGAAACACTCAGGGGCCTTTAAGTAGAATAAAGATTTGAACTGTGCTGTGAAATACTCTTACTTTTAGAAGACAGCCAAGCATCTGTAGTAGCTCCAGAGGATGGCTAAGGCAGCATTTAGGTTTTGGTGGGCTGGTTATCATTACAAGATGTTAATATTTGGACACACATATTTTTTAAGAGTTAATATTTGGACACTCCAAACTCCAGTTTTCATTGTGGGAGATGCGAGGATGTCGTGGAGCTGTAGCTCAGGGCAGGGCTGTCCCAGGGGGCTGCATGCCCAGTGTGGTTTGTCTGGTGACCTGTGTGTTTGGCAGGATTCGGTCATGCCTTCCCAGGAACCGCGCTTGGGTGACAAAAACGATGAGGCTGAGCTCCCTTCAGAAGACACTGATGGAAGTGAGTACTTCCTTACTTTAGAATCCCTCTTGCCCTCATTTTTTCCTCTTCCTGTTTACAAAAGTAGAAAAATATGGTCAACTGTCCAGTAATATTTAAAGCAAACTGGCCATAAGTTACTAAATGTCTTACTGTTTATTGATTTTTAAAACTATTTCAATGAAGGCCTTTATAACCAGACTACTTTGATTTCTTTTCCAGTTCCCTACATTCCTTCAAACCGGAAACACGACACCATTAAAGATGACTCTGAGGTATGTTCTTAAAAAAATATTTTTGCAATTTGTATTTATGTACTCCAAATCACAGAACGAACTAGGTTGGAAAAGACCTTTGGGATCATCAAGTCCAACCTAATAATTCAGCTTTTTATAAAATATCTGATTATTTGTTCTGGGCTTTCTGCTGCCCTTTTCAAAAGTCTGTTTGTTTGGTCTTTTTCTGAAAGTTGGTAATTTTTTTTAAGCATTTTTATTGGATTTTTTTCAGATTTCTTCTGTGTTCAGCCGTTGTCATTCCACTCATGATCCAAGATAGCTTTTAACTTTTTTGGTTTTTCACTTCTGTTTATTGTAATAAGTGATTTAGCAGAGGGTTTGACTTTTATGGTCCTTGCAACAAAAGGTGGCTTTGCCATTGCCTTGTCTGCTGTCCCTAATGGATGCTCACCCTTTGTCACCCTCAGGCTATTGCTGTGGAACTTGTTCAGTCTGGTAATCCATTAACTACCCAGCTCTCTGAGAGGCTTCATACAAATAATACCTAAGCATTTATAGACAGCTCCTGTGGAAACACAAGTAGAATAACATACACTTAAAATCTTTTTTCAGGTCTTCTGCAGGAGATCTGACTCAATCTCTGCACCTCAACAATATTATTCCTTTAGAGCAGTCTGAAAAATCTGAATATGCTTCAGTTCTAAAGGGCTTAAAGCACTTCTTTTAAGAATGCTTCTGGCATGTTTAAAATAAATAGGATGCACTCTGCAGAACACTGGCAGTTGGTCTGATGTTCTCCTCTGAGCAAGGGTGTACTTTTTCTCTTTGCCTCCACTACAATACTTGTCACTACCTTTCCTTTCACACTTGAGTAGCTCCTGCTCCTGGATGACTGCCTTATTTTCAGTCATGTAGCTACAGATTTCTGTCTCAAATTCAGAAATGGAAGGGAAGAAATTAAAAGCACATCAGAGAATTTTAATCGCTCACTTTGGCTGTGGTCAGTGCTCAGGTTTGTGTTGAAATTTGGTAGGTGCTGTTTGCTCAACCATCCTGAATTACACTGCTCTGATTGTCCCACCTTGCCTCTGAGCTGTACTGAAATCATTTTAGTATCCTACAGAAAGGAGTTTGTGTTCTGGGAGCTTTGTCTAGAATCTTTAAGCTTAGAGCAATCTCTTCTAATAGCAGTCAATCCTAGATCAAGATTCTTTATATAAACACTTTCCACAGTTCTGCAGAATGCTGATCTGTCTGCAAGTACAGTAGTGTGAGGTCAGATAAAAATAGGCCACAGAAGTGTGTCAAAGCCTTGGGTATATTGGTAAAACCTGAAAGTCCACGTACCTGCTGCATTTGTCTAGTTCAGCTGCTCCATCTTCAGTCCCATGTTTTCACATCTAATTCCAGCAAACAGTCAAGATGATAAGATTTCTCTTTTTTTAAATAATGAGTTTAAAAATAACATTCTTCATGGTGGAGTATTTCCTGCAAGTTCTCAGACTTGAGAAATTGAGATCTGCTTCTGTGTGTTCTCAGGAACCTGTTAGAAATCTTAATTTTTATTAAAATTATAGTGAGCTGAACACAGAGTTGTTGCCTAAACTGAAACTAAGACAGGTATATTCATTAGCAGATTGGTATTTCCTTATTCATCTTATTTTTAGATAGCTTATTAATTTGTGCTGTATCTGTTCAGAATGCTTCTCACTTTGTACAAAGGACACAATGTACATGGCTTGAGGTTCAGGAATTTGGATAAACCTCATTTCTCAAGGCACTGCCCTCTGCTTTCCAGCAGGGAATATGAAAATGATTAGTTGGATGAACTGCCTTGAAAAAAACAGTAACTTTTAGTAAGAGCAAACCCAATGGAAACCCAACATTTCTAAACCAATATGTTCCAATCAGCATCCAGCCCTGGGTGCCAGTGCCAAGCAAAGTCAGCAAATTCTGTCCAGTACTTAAAGATCTCTGCTTTAATAGTTACTTGCTATGGAAATGTCTTCGGTTTCTAGCATCTGTTTCTTTTTATACAGGATCTCAAACCAGTCATTGATGGAATGGATGGAATTAAGATTTCTCAGGGGCTTGGACTCCAGGACTTTGATTTAATCCGAGTTATCGGCCGTGGAAGTTATGCCAAAGTTCTTCTAGTTCGGTTAAAAAAGAATGATCAGATTTATGCTATGAAAGTAGTGAAAAAAGAGCTGGTCCATGATGACGAGGTAAAAGTCTGTGTTAATTGCATTCTGTTACATATTATAAAAACTTACTATGCTTTAATAAAAACCATTCAACTAAGCAAGAAGCTCATGTTTCAGACAACTTCTCTGGCAGAGAAGTTTTTCTGACTTTTGTACTCATTTGTCATCAACTCTGCATGAAGCACCAGGATGAAATCTGAGAGAAATGTCCCTTATTTTAATAACAATTAACAATTTCTAATAGTCCTGCTAGAAATCATGTATTAAACCTTCCAACCTGGATGTGCTGATCTGTAAGTGATGAGATAAATGGGGTGGAATTTGTGCACTCAGTTTTGGAAGAAAGCAAATAGGTTTTCCAAAGCATAAGCATTGTGTGTGTGTCAGAAATGGAGCTGAAACTTTGTTCTTGCACTCGTGTTGGTAGAGCCTATGTGCAAGTGACTCAGTATTCTGAAATATTTCTTCCATGAGTAAAAAAATTATGCTGCTGCCATTTGAGGTTCCAGTGGTTTTTGTCTGCCACAGAAATCTGCTGCATTTCTCCATTGTTTTCAAAATCCTTTAGTTTGTTTTTTTTAATACAGGATCTCAAATGCACAAATTTTGGGGAAAAAAGAAAATTAAAAGGGAAAAAAAACCCCAAGACCCTTCATTTTTTTCCTATGATACACTTCTCTGAAAGTAGGATGTTTGGGCAAAAACCACCCAAACACTATTTTAAGTGCTCTTTGTGTTGGTAGTTTCAATCAGTTGCTCTGGCTGTCATCTTTGTCATTATTCCAGAAGCTGGGCTTAGTTCTCCTAAAATCCTTTGGCTTTCTCATTTATTTGGTGTTTCTTTTTATGAACCAAGATGAGGCTGTTGTGTGGTTTATTTACTGTTTCCTTTTTAACATGTGTTTTTCCAAGAAGGTGGGAGCCAAAGCCAAGTCCTGTTGAATGAGTTGTGCAGCTGTTTGAGAACCAGAGGTAGATGAGGAAAGGCTTTCTGGAATTGTGGCTCTTGTAATTCCATGGAAGATAGAGCTAATTGGTTTTTCTTTTTTCTAAGATAGGCTGTATAATGAAATTCTGGGAATTGATAGGAAATTCACTGCATTCTGTGAGTGCATGAAATATTGCAAGTAATGGAAATTTCACTTTAGAAGTGTTCCACAAAAAAAGAAAATCAATTACATAGCAAGTATCAGCATGTTTAAATTAGCTGGTGCTTTCCAGGGTATGGCTGGTAGTGGGGAGAAGTGAGATGGAGGGAGATCAAATACCTGGGCTTCTATTTTGCTAAGCTTAGTTTTTTAAGTGGAACACTGGTATAATCCTAATGCCATGTACACAAGTGCACTAATAGAGAGTTAATTTAGAGACTCTTTAAGAGAAGCTCATTTAGTTAAACCAAGAAAAAGTGGACATATTTGGT
>WAAG01038677.1:364653-380784 GCA_013390105.1 Tichodroma muraria | reverse complement strand
TTGGAGCTTTATTCAAAATTGGTTTTTTGGCTCTGGATTTTGGTGTGGATTCAGGTTTACCCTCCAAGGTGATGTGTCTTCGTGAAGGTCCACACACCTAACAGGTTTATTTCATTTGATGGTGACAATTCTTGGTTTCCTCTGAGACTTCAGTGTCAGCATCCATCCCTGACAGGAAGGTCTGATTTCTCAGTCTCTGTGTTTATTGCCTCCAGACTGGCTGGGAAGCTGAGAATATCTGTGGTAAATGGAGAATTTTTAGAACAATTGCAGTCCTGGTGTATTGGCAGGGTCCTGAGTGTTTGCAGGGTGGCACATGATCAGTGCATTGCATGAAGGGGGAATATCTGCTGCTAAACCCAGCTGTGATGTTCAAATTATGTGTGCTTATGTGAAGTAAAGCTTAAATGCTTTGTTATCACAGCTCTGAATTTTGCAGCTCTGTGCCAGTATCATGCAAACTGTGGTAGGTTTCTATGATGTGGTTTTCCCCTGGGTATTTAGGACTTCTCCCTGTTGAAGGATTAAAGGTATTTGTGATGCTTTTAATGATTTTGGCTGGACCAATTAAGCAGGTTTTGGTAGTTTCATTGAATTAAATTTGTATTTCAGATGAGGAGATGAAGTTCAGTTCACTTGGACCTTTTAAAAGCTGGAGATTCACATTGCTTGTGTTACTGGCACGAGCTGCTTCAGCAGCCTTGGGGTCATTTGTCTAAGAACTGAATTTATTTCCATGCAGCAGTGTGAGCAGTTTATCAATTATTACAGATGCTTGTTATTAACAATGACTTAGATTTTGTGCAGGCCTTCCCTTAAATGGTTAAATGACTTCTGAACATACAACTGAATTACGATGTTTTATAATTTCCTCCAGATTTTGAGGGCTCTTTGCCTTTCTGCAGAACGGTGTAACAATGTCAGTGTGTGTGAGGCAGTGCTGTGATGTTCACAGGTGTTTTCTGGGAATGCCCGCAGTGGTGATCCAGCAGGAGTTCTGATTGTTCAATTACTCTATTTCAGGATATTGATTGGGTACAGACAGAGAAACATGTGTTTGAACAGGCATCCAGTAACCCATTCCTAGTTGGTTTACATTCATGCTTTCAAACAACAAGTCGGTAAGAAAGATCTGAAATTTTTTCTTTTTTTTTTCTTTTTTTTTTTTTCTTTCTTGAGAATCTTGATCATTGTGCTAAACTGCTTCTTCTAAAGCAAATGTAACCACTGCCATCTCACAGCCAGGAGTTTTTGGAAGGAAGCGTTTTCGTTGTCAGGGATTCACTGCTGCAACAAAGTCAGTTCTAGGGAGGTAGCTCAGGCAGGGGTGTGGAGGAAACTGTGGTGTTCTGGGTCAGACCTGAAGGGAGAGGGGGAATGAGGAAGAGGAGGAGCTGTCCTGCCTTCCTGAGCACAGCCCTGTGAAGTGGGGAACACAGAGCTTCCCAACAGTTTACAGCAGCTTCTACTGAGGAGGGCAGATCAGTTCTCAGCAGTTCCCTGTTCCCAAAGAGCCTGGGAGTTGGGCTGCCCAGTAATAACCTTTTAATGGTAATATAAACCCGTACCTGCCCAGTGGTATTGTTACCTGTGAGGCTTAAAAGCTTTTAGCACATATCAAAGCAGTGTGTGATTTTGAGAAAGTGCTTATTTAACTCTCACCTACTTAGAAATACTAATTCTCTGTCCCTGTGTGCACAGTCCAAACTGGATTATTTGCTGCTTATTTTGCAATCGGAATATGAAGAAAACGAGCACTTTAATGTCCATGCCTGAGTTTGTTACTGGGGAATTGGGATGTGTTTTGGTGGTGGTTTGGGATATTTTTTGCTTTCACAGGCACCTGTTTTCTGTTACACTTTTATGATGCCTCATGCCCTATGTGTCATAATCAGAAAATTGTCATTCTATCCAACTTACTTGCAGTGTAGAGTGCAAAGTTTTAAAAAGTTTTCATGGATTGTCCAGTCATTTATCCTTAAGAATAATCACCTGTTTGTTGCAATGTGTATTGTCAAGTTTTAAAATACAAAGCCATGCACTGTACCTTTTCTTCAGTCCCCAAACTTTCACCTCCCTAATGGTTAGAGCCAGAGGAAATCTTCCTAGCAGGGAAAACAGACCTGAAGGAGGTAAAGGAGCTCTATCCGTTCTGAAGGTACATGGACCAAGGAGTGTTTGGAAGCAGGGAGAAAGAAATAATGATCTCCAGAGGTCACTGAGTGTGGATTTGGCAAAACCAAACTTGTCAGAAAAAATAAACCTTTAGACAACTGACAAACTGGTGGGAAAGGCTCTTAAGTTAAATCAACATTCCCAAACACTTTCTCACCATACACACAGTAGAGTTGTGCACCTGATATAAAAATTCAAGTGGTCAGGCAGGGCAAGGTATTGAGAAGGAAGTTTCTTGTAACCACTGAAACCTAGAAAAAGGCTGAGTCAGCAGCAGGATCCTGTGCATTCCTCTTCGGCAGCTACACTGACAGAGCTGAGGAGCAGAAATAGGGAAAAACCCCATGCTGAACATAATCAAAGCTTTCTGTATTCCTGTGCATCTTCATGAGCCCTGCTTTTCCAGCCCAGCTGCTTCTTGCAGTGAGACTCTAGTTTTTTGTTGGTAACTTCAGCCATTTGCCATGGATATAACCATAATGTCACGAATTCACAATTTGATTATAGCTGTAATGTTATAAAATCATAATTATGACCTCATTTACATCAAGCAGGAAAAGCACAAAACTGATTCCAAGTGAACAAATGCATCAACATCAGATTGTGTTAAGTGGCCCAGAGAAAATGAGTTGTAATAGAACAGGTTGTGACAAGGGTACTAACAGGGGGAAAGTTGCAAAAAATATTTTCTCTTGAATATAGTTTTAAATAAGTTTTTAACACAAATGTGTACCTAAATGTGAGGCTGCTTGATGCTGTATGTAGCTGTTCATTGTTTCAGGTACTGATGATGCTTGTTTCATTATTGTAATAAAATATATGCCTTGGGTTTGCCCAGAATTGCCAGATAAGTGTCTTCCAAGGATGACAGCAACCTGAAACCTCCATCCTGCAAAACTGGTGGTGTTTCAGTTAAAGCCTTCTAAACCCAGCAAGGCCTGCCACTACTGACACACTTGAATATGACTTGACAAGGAGCTTGAAATTGCAAGTTCTGAATGATAAGAAAACATTGGGGACTTCTAAGTAGATAGGAAAGCTGGAAGCAAAAAACATCAGGAGTGCTGTAATAAAATACTCATGGCATTGTTATGTATTTTGTTTGTTGCTTATTTAATTTCAATTTAGCATTTATCTTCTTGTGGGTTCAGAGTCCTGCCAGCTGGATTTTGTCCAATAGATTTTCCTGGTTTAAGTTTTATAAGTGTTTCAAATGAAGAATCCTTTTCCAAGGAACAAAAAAAAATCACCAGCTAGAGTGATCTGAGAGACTGGAGCATGTGCTCTCCAAATGGAATGTTTTCCAGTGTGTGGATGTGTGGAAAGGAGTTTTCAGCTCATGGAAAAGTAGGTGTGCAAGGAAATGCTGCTCCCCGGGCCAGCCCAGCCTTCCCCAGAAGCTCCCTCAGCATGTTCCTGTCCTGGGCTCTCTCTCACCTTGGCAGCATTGCCTGGATCATATTTTCCCAAGGATGAAAGCTTTCCTGCAGACTGTAAAAGAAATCCTTCTATCTGCCCAATTCCACCTGGATCTCTCTCTGTCCCCTACTGACTTTTCCCTCGTTCGGAGCAGCCTGTTTCAAACACTCATTCTCCAGAGGAACAAATGAGCCCAGAGCTTCCATCTGGTGCCTGTGTTCTGTACAGTGTCACGCTTGTTTAATTCATGTAATTATAACTTATAATTAATTTAATTAATTTATACAGATAAAGGTGGTAGCATTTAAGTAAAGGGAGTGTTCCTACATAATATACATCAAATAAGTTCTCTCTTTTTCCCCTTTTAAGTAGCTTCTGTAACTATAAGAAATCTAGAAATCTGAATCAAGAGTGGAAGTGAAAATGGCTCAGAGGGGAAGAATAAAAACAGCTTTTCTGGAGAGTTTCCTTGGAATGCATTAGTTGTGTTCTATAATTTCAGATTGTTCCTTGTCATAGAGTATGTGAATGGGGGAGACCTCATGTTCCATATGCAACGGCAGAGGAAACTTCCCGAGGAACATGCAAGGTATTTCCTGACACAGGGCACGGCTTTGCTTCTCTTCTGGTGCTTTAATGGACTTGGATTCTTAAGTTTAGAATGTCCTGCCTGGGAAGAAATGTAAATTTTATTTTTTTGAAGGATATGAATATTTTTAGAGAGCAAGCAGTTCATCAGTAGTAGCAGTTATTCCAATTTCCTCCTCTTTATTGCTTCGTATTTAGGTGATGCCTCTTTGATCTGCTGATAGAACATGTAATATTCTACCCAATATTCTACAGTGTTGGTGGGAGAAGATTAAAAATCCAGTTTGCATGGCCCTGCACTACACAAAGGCTCACTGTCACTCTGCATAAGAGGAAAATAAGGATTTTCCATCTTGCTGTGCGGAATTTTCAGAAAAAAAACTGGAATAAAGAATAAATATTTTCTTAATTAGTAGACTAAAAAAAAATAATTTTTATTTAGGGAATGGTCTTATAAGAGGTCAGTGTCCTTATGAATAAATGTAGCTTGGGTTTTTTTATGCTATTGATGCATAAAAGTTGGCTGTAAAATGATGTTTCAAGAACATATTTGAATTGCACTTTTGTACCATCTTAATGCTAATATGAACTTTCTCCTTAATTTCAGATTTTATGCTGCTGAAATCTGTATTGCTCTAAACTTCCTACATGAAAGAGGCATCATCTACAGAGATTTAAAACTGGACAATGTTCTCTTGGATGCAGAGGGTCATATCAAATTAACAGATTATGGCATGTGCAAGGTAGGATTTTCTTGACCTTTCTTCTGTCACTCTTAGAGAACACTAAAAAAATTCATCTTTATATTAACACCAATGTTACTGAGCCCAGAATTTGGTTGTGGAATTGGAAGTTTATTCTGAAAAAACTTAACTGCTGGATAGAACCACATTTGGAACTGAATTGTAATAGAAGTTTTTTTTCCCCAACATCCATTTGAAAAGGACTTCCAAATTGTTTAACTGATTTTTTTAATGTATCTGTAATTAGTAAGCAAAATATTGCTACACACATGTTGTAGCTCTGTTTTAATCCACTTTGCTGAAGAGGATCTGTGGAGTCCTAGGCCATTTTGAGCACTATGAATATTTATTTTGTGGAAGGAAGCTCTTTAAACTCCCTGAATAACTTGTGGTTTTAAGTCTAATTAAAGGAAATACCCAGAAAAGGAGGTCAGCTTTTAATTTATGAAATAATTCCTGCATGTAGGAAGGTTTGGGCCCAGGTGACACTACAAGCACTTTCTGTGGGACACCAAATTACATTGCACCAGAGATCCTCAGAGGAGAAGAATATGGTAAGTCATGACTAAGCAACCTAGAGTTACAATAAATATAGCTGTAGCTTGGTTCAAATACAATTAATTTTTTGACTTACACATTTCTGTGTTAATATATAATAAAACTCGACTGCTTGTTGTGCAGTTAATTTTTTTTCCTGAAATAAAGGGTTTTTTCTCTTCCAATCCCTCATTTCAGCTTCTTTTAAATCACACTCGGCCTGAAAAGTATTTGATTATATATCATCTATATTTGAAAAATATAAACGATATTACAGCAAAACATTTTAACTGCAGCTTTGCTGCCTGCAGACCCCTCTGAGTTCCCCTGCGTTTGTCACGGCGGTTGAGAAAACTCGGGCTCACCCAGCGACGGCGTAAATCGCGCCGGGGGTGTCAGTCCTGCGCCCGGGCCGTGGGTTCTGGGAGGGGGACCAGAGCCCCGGGGTGCTGCAGCCTGGGGCAGCTGGGCTCCCTTCCTTCGCAGGGTTCAGCGTGGACTGGTGGGCGCTTGGGGTGCTGATGTTCGAGATGATGGCGGGGAGGTCCCCGTTCGACATCATCACTGACAATCCAGACATGAACACTGAAGATTACCTCTTCCAAGGTACAGCCTTTGGGGTTTGGCGCGGTTGTTTTGGGGGGGATACGATCGAAACGGGCAGTTTGCACAGCAGAGTTGGGGTTTCCTTCCCCTGTGCTGCCCCGCGGCTGCTGGAGCTGGGCTGTCAACTCCGGAACAGGCAGAGCGTCTTTAGAGCGGTTCTGCGCTTCTGTAACGCAATCTGGCACGTTCTTCTTGAAGGGCCTGATAGAAAATCAATTTCTGTTTAAAATCACATTTTGCCTTATACCTAGGACTGGAAATTCTATTTGCTGTTTGCACAACAAATAATAGCAAAAGGTAATGAAGGTAACGTGTCCCTTAGGAAATCTTCCAATGGTAATGGAACGATGCCTTGAATTCCTGTAGCTCCTTTTGTTTGCATGATTTTAATTTATTGCTTTATCTTCCATTTTCTTACTGGTACCATACTGAATTAATAAGTGTTTGTATTGAAATCATGGGCAGTGTCACAAACCAAAACCCAATATTTCTGTTTTTAAACCTGCCACAGTTATTCTGGAGAAGCCAATCCGGATTCCAAGGTTTCTTTCTGTCAAGGCTTCCCATGTGTTAAAAGGATTTTTAAACAAGGTAAATAACATTCTCTTATTTTTAGCATCTGAAAGCTGGAAGTCAGAGCTTCCTGTTGAAAGTGATACAGTTAAGAAGTTAATCTGCTTACTATTAAGAAAACCTATAAACCCTTGGTATCCTCTGTGTTAAAAACCCCACTTAGTTTCAAAATTACTGAGAGAATTCCACAGCATTGGCTTGATTTTCAACTAGGTGCAGGCTTTTAAAAAATAACTATAGCTTGGTTTATAAATTTTCTGTAATACTTACTACTCATTTAATTAAGGTGATTGAAATCTGAAGAACCATTATCATGAATGGAAAAGGGATATGAATTACACATTGCTAAATAAATCCCTTATTTTAAGAAGTTGTAAAAAATCATTTAAAAACTAAGTTTCAAACAAATTTTATTTAAAAAAAAAAAAAAAAGGTTTAACATCCCTTGCTAGCCATAGTGTGTTTATCTCAGTAGAGTTTGCACAGTCATGGGAATGCTGGAGTCATCTCTGTGGGCTTTTGGCAAACGTGGGCTGTAAGTGGCTTGGAGTGTGTAATTCCAGTGTCTGTGTTTTCCACAGGATCCCAAAGAAAGGCTTGGCTGCCAGCCCCAGACAGGATTTGCTGATATCAAGTCTCACACGTTTTTCCGCAGCATAGACTGGGATCTGGTAAAAAACAGTCCTTGTGTTTCTGGGCGTTCAAAAGGAATAATTCATTCATTTCTTAGCTATGTTCATATGAACAACCCTGCTACAAACAGGGAAAATGAATCCTAGGAATGTAGAAGTAGTGGTCATAGTACATCAAAAGCTGAGTTTAGCAATTCTGTGACTCCTAAAATCAGTAGGATTGTTCAGGTGGGTGTCAGGGTTTAGTGACCTGAGGAGGGGTGAGCAGGATCAGTCCCTTTTGCTAAGGATGTGGCAGGAGAGCAGTGGGGGTATTTATAAAGGGGCTCTGATTACAGTTTACAGGTTTTCTTTAGGACTGCTGAGGTGAGGGAGGCTTTTGGTTCACGGTGAAGATGACTTGTATTTCAGTGGGTTTGCAAGCATAAAATTGTATCAAAAGTGGGATTTTAAATCTTCTGCTACTTGGTAATTGTGTTACCTTCTGTCTTCAGCGTGGAAACCATCCCAGAAATGCCACAGTTACATTTATTGCCACTTGAGCAATAAAGCTGTAAAGTCTGGAGCACCTCCCTATCAGCATTACATTATTAATAGGTAGTTAACAATTGAAAAGTGTGTCTGTAGTATTTCCATAGTCTGGGAAGGCTGCAGGAAGTGTAGGAGGAGGCAGCACTAACATGAAAGAGTTCAGATGAGAGAAAGCTGCACAGTTTCATTTTCCCTTTGAAGCTGCTGCTCTGAATTTCATTGTAACATTCTTCAGAGTACACACTCGGTGCAGAAGGAACCAGGGCTTTGAAAGACCTGGTGTTTACAAAATAATCCCTGTAATGAGAGCTGTCTTTAATTTTGTCAGACATCCCTTGCTTGGAGTTCTCCCTTCAACCTGAGTGGGATTTTTTTGTTTGGGTTTTTTTTTTTTGCTATCTTGTGGTGCCAGTGCAGCTCACCTGGGGGTGTGAGACGTGTCCTGCAGTTTGTTCTGCTTTGCAGTTGTTTGAGAGAGAGGGGAAAAGACAACTGTTGGATTTGTATTTTGTTTATCTGTAGAAAAAAACTGTCATCAAAATTGGTACTTCTTGGTCAACATTTATGCTGATTGAATTTTTACACTTTCTAACATATTTTTATGGCTGAAAGCTTTAATATTAAATACCCATTTCAAAAAAAATGGGAAGATTTAGGTGATCTGTTTTGTGATATGATTAGGACAGTACTGCTCAGGAGGATCAACATCACATAAATTTGAAGTTAAATTTCTAATAAGTTTTGGCAAATGCACTCAGGAAAAAATGAGAAAATACTTGGAAAGCTTTTTTAGTTATTAGAATCTCCTACTCACCGCCTGCATTTCAAAGAAAACATTTGGACTTAAAAGCTTTTCCAAATCTTTTCAAGTTGTATCCTAAGGAAACAAGTCTAACACTGACTTAAAACTTGTTCTGTGTGAAGCTTGAGCTAAATGGAAAAATAAATACAGGGGAAGTGAGCACACAGCCCAGGAACATTTTTCCTGCCGTTAGTCATCCCGAGTGTGTGGCACAGCCCAGAACTTCAGATTGCTCACTGTGGTGTAGGATGGCTCAGCAGCACCCAGGGCAGTTCTTTTTTGGATTGTTTTGGGATATTTAGTCTATTCTTATCTCAGTGCAGGTTTTATGGTGTTTAACCATTATATGCTGAAGTAAGAGCTACAAAGCCATAGCTCCTGGTTGCAGTGAGATATTTTCTAGAACTGCACCACCTATTTTTTCACTCATTTTCTCAAGTTGAAGGCTGTATGTTCTCTCTGTGGCTGATTGAAGAGGGCTTTTATGCTTTACTGAGTGTAACAAAGGAGGAAGTCTGATGTTTAACCCCTTGTGGAATAATGCCTGGCTGTTGGATGTGGGACAACTCACAGGGACAGTCCTGCCACCCTACTTCAGTTTTTAAATATTCATTTTGCTGATTCCTTCATGCTGCCATTCTTGTTTGGGAGGAGCTGACTATTTCTTCCTCACAACTTTGATTTCATGGTGCCTTCCCAGACCTGATCATTGATGGGATGTTGCTGTGTTAATGCACCACCCTGTGACAGCTTCACAATTTCCCCTCATCTCCATCTGTACTTCCTGTACTCTTGTCTGAAACCTGAAATCCAAGGTTTTTCTGTGATTTATTCCCTGTTTTGTTTGCTCTGTACCAAGCATCATGAGAGATCCTGGCCTTAAAATCAGGTTTTTATCCAATGTTGGTAATACAAGTGATCATTTTGGGCAGCAGTAACTACTATTCACTCTCATCACACTTACCTGTCCTAAGTTAGATTATGGAGATTTGTAGCCTAAACAGTTTTCTAACTGAATATAAATGTTAGAATTAGAATGCTGGTGTCTGTGCTACAATAAATTGGATTATGTGACAGATGGCACACAAATGCAGGAAGAAAAGTAGGTCAATTTCTCAGGAACAAAAGTAAATATATTGTGCTAGCTGCTGTATTGCAGCACTGTGGGAATTTATCAATCCTGAGGCTAATCTACCAATTTAGAGAAAACTTAAAAGGCTGAATTACTTGTGGATTTTGATTTTAAAATGCAGAGCAGTAACTACACCGGTATCCGTTGCCTGGCTTGTAGGGTGTACTTGTCGCTATTTTGATGGTCCTTTCCAACAGCATTTACAGCAGCTGGCTTGGAGTTCCCTGAGGGAAGCTGTAACTCTTCCACACTGTAACTTTCTCCTTTCCCCACATGCTGGGTAGCTGGAGAAGAAGCAGGCGCCGCCGCCGTTCCAGCCGCAGATCACGGACGATTACGGCCTGGATAACTTCGACACGCAGTTCACCAGCGAGCCCGTGCAGCTCACCCCGGATGACGAGTACGTGCTGCTGTGCCCCAGTCCAGCTGCATACCTAGAAATTCACTCCGAGATTAGCTGAAAATCCCTAAGAGACTACGTGCTTGCCATTAGAACGTAGACACGTTACAGTAGATTTGAAATTCTTTGTCGCTTGAATAACTTATGATAGAAGACTGCCCAGCGTTCTGATAAACTAAACACTGCTCTCGTTTGTTTTTCAGAGATATAATAAAGCGGATAGATCAGTCAGAATTTGAAGGATTTGAATACATCAATCCATTGTTGCTGTCAACAGAAGAAACGGTATGAAGGAATGACCTCGTTGGGGACAGTGTGAATGACATTAATTTATCCTTAACTACAGTATATGCATGCGAGGCTGGGGACTGGTCACTTTGGATGGAGACCAATGATCTAAAAACAAATTTGCTGCTGAAAATCAAAGAAGAGAATAATGATTTTGGTGGGTGTCCTCTGCCACTTAGTGATTCTTAAGTTCTGGGCACTGACACAACTGGCTTCATTAATGAAGGAATTTGCATTTTGTGCCTGTTTCATGAAGGATTGAAACATTCATTGCATCCCTGCAAAAGGAGATCATGAGAAACTTTGAGATCCACACACTTTCTACAAACATTTGATGCAATGAGCTCCCGGTTGAAGAGTATTACAGTGTAACATCCTGAAGAATAAAATATATTACGGTGGTGTTGAAGCTTATTTTTGATGCCTTTTTTCACAAGTGGTACCTGTCTAAACATCTCAGATATATTTAAAAGGAGTTGTGTTTTATTAGCAATCAAAACATAAATTTGGGTACAAGATTTAAGTGCCTAAATGGATAAACTGCATTGAAGGATTATTGCATATTTGGGACGTTCTTACACCTGGTAAGTTCTGCTTGTTAATATTAAGTAACATTTCCATCTGAAACATACAGTTCACAGCTGCAGCCTGATGTTTAGTTGCATTTTTACAGAATTTGGAATGCAGGATGACTCAGTGAGATTAATTCCAAATTAGAATTTACTGTGTCAATTTCAGAATCTGTTGTCTTAAACTCCAAATTTACCAAAATATAAAGAGAGATTGAAGAAAACTAAATTTGCACACAAAGGATTTCTAAACATACTTAAGCAGTGCCTACACCTACAATGATATTGTGTTGTATATTAGATTTTTGAAAAGTATTTTTATCAACAATACAGATATTCAGATGTAGAGCAAAAGCATAGCAAAGCATAGCCTTAAAGTTTAAGTAGTAAATCTAGAATAACCATAAGATAAAATCCACTTTCCTGATAAAGCACACCTCCTACTTATGATAAACTGTCTGCTTACAGTTGCTCAGTGTACATTAATAACTCATCATCCTGCAGCAGAGAATGGGAGCTTTCAGCGAAATTATTTGCATCGAAGGAGTACAATTCTTTTAATGGAAGAAAAACGAATACCTAAGAAATTGGAAAAAGCAAAAGACAAACTATGGAATCCCTTCTGGTGGGAGCTGGGGGGTGCCAGGGGCAGGGGAGGGCTCAGGAGCTGGCACAGGGGGCCGGAGCCCGGGGCGAGGGAGAACGGAAACCCTGTGCTGTGGCATCTCACCTGACTGGGTGTAAAACGCAGGAAAAATGGTGACACTTTCACTTTCTTTGCATTAACCTATGGTTTTCTCAGGGTACAGCATTGCATTAGGTGCTGAACATGACATCTTTGGGATTCACATCCGAGTCATGAGGTGCTAGGACCAGACTGCCAAAATATTGTTTGAAATATTCAATTAATCATTGATTAACAATCTAGGTTTTGTATCCCCTCCTTGGCCACAATTATGCAGACCTGTGGTTGTTTAGTTCTACGAATCCCATTCAGGTTTCAGTTGTGGGTTTCTCTGTTGGACTGTAGCTTTTCATATTCAGCAAAATCTGTTTTAATCAGCACTAAATAATTTAACTAGTAAAAAGTACTTGCCTCAAATGCCTGGACTTTAGATACTTTATTATCTACTAAAGGCAACATTACCTTTTAAATGTAATCTGACATTTTTTTAATTGCTCCTTTTTCCCCTTTTCCCTCTTACTTTATTTCCCCTGAATAACTTCCCGTTCAGCGTTTTCAACTCCCCTGGTACTAAAGCTAATCAGTAGTGATCAGAGTGACTGCAGGCAGCTCATGAATGGAACTGTGACAGGTTAAGCTGTCCTTTGACATGCCAGGGTATGGAACTTGAATCTGGAAATATTAGAAATGTGGGTTGGGGTTTTTTTTAACCTTTTTTCTAGGTTTCAGAACATTTTGGGAGGGAGGGAAGGAAGAATAGAAAGACACATTTTGCTAATCAAACATTGTAAAGACTATTTGATTTTTATTTAAGAATTTACAGGCATTTACAATGTTGCTGTGTTGCCAAATAGTTTGCTGGGTACAAGTTTGGTTGCTCATGTGCAAGTGTTTGAATAATGTTCTGTTCATGATGAAGGGGAAATTTTTTATATAAAGTACTTGTTTTATAAATAAAAGAAAATGAAGGATGTAATTAAATGTGTGGTTTGGAAAAAAAATGCTAATATATTACAAATGGATCTGGTAATGATATATAGTTGTCTTATTTGAAATAGTAAATGAAAATTCTAGCTAATTTAATGATTGTAAAACAGTAAATATGTTCTTGTAGTTTTGTATAATTAATTAGTTGGGATCTTTGCTGACCAGTTTTAATTGTGCAGAAGATGGTATACTAATCCATAACAGCTGAGATCATTTATATTCTTGCACATCTATTAAAGACTTTAATGAAAAACTTAATAGACTTTTATTATTTATTAGTGAACTGGGCTGTGTCCAGCCTCTGAAACAGACCCTCAGAAAAGACAAATTAAATCTGTAGGAGCCTCCCTGTATTTTTATACTGTACTCTGTGCTTATTCTGTGTCTGAATCCCAGCTCAGCTGCAGGTTTTGAAATAAAGGTTTTGAAGCAGGGCACAGGGAAATAAACCAGAGCAGGTTGGTCACCTCATCCCTTGGTTTGTGGTTCTGAACTGCCACTAAATGTCATTTCTTGTCATTCCCAGGCTTAGCAAGTGTTCCCCTGCTCCTCTTGAGAAGTGACCAAGAGAGCAGCTGAGCCTCCTGAGCCCCTCCCAGCCCCACCAGGCTCTGGGCTGTTCCCTGCTCTCAGCCCTTGGTGGTGGCTGGGGGGGCTGTGTGGAACTGCCACAAAAATTGGCTCTTTTGCCTCACTGGCTGTTACATCTCACTTTGCACCTCAGCATCGTGACACTGGCAGAAGTGTTCCTTCTGCAGCCTAATTAGCCCAGTCATATTAATCACCTGTTTAACACTGATACTGACTTAGAAACCTGCACTGTAAGGTTTTGAATTTAGCTGGGCTCCTTCAGAAGCATAAAAATCCCAACCCTTTATTTGGTCTGGGCTGTGTTTTCTCTTAATAGCTACACTCCCAGGATCAATTGTACAATCATACTTTCTTACTTAGGTATTAAAACAACAAAAAATGCCAAATTCAAATTACTTTTAAGTGAGTTTATTTTCATAGATTATCTGTTTAGAAAAAAAAACAGTAGACTTTTGGATTAGAGTAGTAACAGTTGTCTTTTGTTTGGCTGCTTTCTTCTGTCCTGAGATTCAGAACTGTGGTGCATCAAACAAAGCTCAAGGGATTTCCAGTAGTGCATTCTTTCAGGAGTACCAAGCCTGATTTCCCTGGACGGTTTCTGGGATGTCCCAGAGCACCATTTTCAGGACTAGAACTACTTTACCTGCATTTGAGAGGCTTTAAAATAGAATAAAAAAAGGCAGGTGGCACTTATCTTCTATTGAGTTACTGGTGTAAGTCAGACAAGGATGTGCTTTTTGCTTTCCCTTTGAGAAAGCTTCATCCTTGGCCTTGTTCCTTTGCTCTCCACTCTTCTGGAGTTACCACATGACATCATCTGCACTTTCAGACAAGCACCTGGCAAGGTGGCCATCGATGTCCAGCTGGGAGAGCCTGCAAGCACAGAAACAGTCACATCCTTCTATTGACCGTTCTTTACTCCCTCCCAGAAGTGTTCTGGTACCTCAGTGGGGCAGTCACTCCTGTGCCCAAATCCTCTACCAAAACTTCCCACCCTTGCTGTTACTGCTGCTCAAACTGGAGCTGAGCAGCACAGACCTGAACATGAAGGCCTGATGCATTTTAAGCCTTTCTGTCTAAGTCTCTTGACAGAATGACCAAAATCATCTAAATATTAATGTAGCTTGCAGGGTTAGAGGACCTGTGGAAAAGTACATTTGCAGCAACTTGGACAGCCTCAGTACTATGAAATTGTGTTAACAGTTCTTACTGTAGAGCAGATACTCACTTGTAAATGGAATTAAAGTAGGTAATTCTGGCAGCTAAAAAGTACCTTACAGTAGAAGTTTTGTCTGCTTTTATTATTCTGTATATAGAGGATGCATCCAGAACCTGATGGGGTTCATTTCTGGGAAATTTATGAAAAAAACCCAGGACACAAACTTACCTTCCACTAAACTGCATCAGACACATTGGACAACTGTCAAGATCTGAAGCTGCTTCACTCTGGTTTTCCATCCTCTCCTCGTGGCTCTCGGCCCCAGGAGCGCTCCCGAGCCGAGGCTTCTCCGCAGGCACCCCCGTGGTGGAAGGTCCCACTGGAAGTGTTTGGATTTGAGGCTTTTCCTCACCCTTTTCTTCCCTGTCTGCCCTGCTGTTCCGTAGAGTCCCTGTGCGGTGCTGCTGAGGGCTCAAAGCTTCTGCAGGGCTTTGTACCAATGCTGAGGGCTGTGCTGAGCTGCTGTGCCCAGGGAGCTTGCGTGACTCAGGCCTCACGTGCAGCTCTGAAGCACCTTTTGTGTCTGCCCCAGGTGCAGTTTGGGCTTGATCTGTACTGGTTCCCCTGCAGGTTTTCTCAGCTGCGGATGATAAACTTTTCAGTTTATCTGCTTGGCCCTGTCCTTTATGTAATTCATTGCTCTGGCTCTGTGTTGGCTCCTGGGAGCTCAGATCCTCGGGGTTCAGACATTTTTCTTTGTGAAAAGATGGGAACGATACCCACTGAAAGTCTTTCATTCCGACTGTAAAGACTTCCTGGTGCTCTGGACTCTTTTCCTGTTGTTTCTGTAAAACACACATGGAGAATATCTTAAGCAAATGTGGCTCAATCAATACCTAAACCCAGGCTTTGGGAACACATTGCAAATACTGAGAAAGCTGAACTACAGGGGAGAAAAGAACATTGAACAGGAGCTTCCTGGAGCTGATGGAGCATTGGTCTTCCCTTAACATTTCCAAACGTATACAATGGGTACTCATGCTCCCGAGAGACTAAGGATAAAAACAACAACCTGCTGCTGTTCAGGGGGGGGGAAGTACTTCATAAGGACTGATTTTTATGTTGTGATCTTGCCTAATGCCACTGGAGTGATGTCAGGGTGGGTTCTGTGTAATTAACCCCTCCATTACAGTTTGCCTTTTCCGGTTTCATTCCTTAGGGAGATGCTGGTGTTTATGGCAGTCAGCATCCTTACACAGGCTCCCTCTTCCCAGAAAAATGTTGGAAAGAATTTGCTGTACTGCAGAAAAAGGCCTCTTGTAGCTCTCCTTATATTCCCTGCCACAGCACGCCCAGCCACACCACTGCACACAGAGATTAAAGAGCTGAAACCCCACATCTCTAAAAGCTATTTCAGGTTGTTCCCTATTAACCAGGCTGTCGCTATTGGAAGCAGGACACAGTGCAAAAACAAGGATACAGCACGCTACCTTTTCCAAGAACTCCGGAAAGCTGGGCACTGTGTCCCAGTTTGTGCAGTGGGAATCTTGACTGATGTCTTTCAGTAGCAAAAGCCAGGTTTTTTCACACTCATTTAATTCTTCCTTTTCATACCAGGAACATCTGTCAGTCAATGCCCTGTAAAGACACAGTCCAATAGTTTGAAGGTGGGAGAGAAGAAAGAAAATACTCTTACACTGATACTAGTTTGCCT
>WAAG01038677.1:352052-363997 GCA_013390105.1 Tichodroma muraria | reverse complement strand
CCGATCCGATCCCCCCGGTCCCACTCACTGGGGCCGCGGCGGGGGCTCGGGGCCGGGGCGGCGCTCCCGGCCGCGGGCGGACGGCGCCGTCCGGGGCTTCAGGCGCAGCTTGCCGGCTCCTTCCTCACACATGGCCGAGGCTCCCCGCGCCTCGCCGGGGGACGGCGCTGGCGGCCGCGGGAGGGCGGGGAGAGAGGGCGGCCGGGGCTTCCTCCTCTTCCTCCTCCTCCTGCCCCGGGCGCGCTGCCGGGGCTGCGACTCTCCGCCCTCAGAGCCGCCTTCACGGCGCGGGGCGGTGGGAGCCGCCGGGCAGCTCTGAGGGCGCCCTGAGGCGAGCCCGCCGTTCCCCAGCCACTGTACCCCTCAGCCGCCGGGGGCTGGTCTGCCTCGAAATAGCCCTTTTCTGTGTTGATTTTACCCCTCAAACTTTATATTTCTGTAGGGTTTTGGTGTGTTGTGAAGGGCAGGATCAGGGGCTGTGCTGGGTGGTCCCCGTGAATGAGGGGGACAAGATGGCGGCGGGTCGGGCCTGGCCGGCCCCGCCCTTAGTCTGGAGCTGCAGTGCGGGGCCAAACCCAAAGGCTGTTCTTCCAAAAACTGAAATGGGTTGGGAGCGCACCTCTGACCTAATTTCGCTTTTCGAGAAGAATCTGAAGTGATGCAGTTTGACGTTTTTGGCGGGAATGAGGCCGTGTGGCTTGAAATAAAGAAGGTGCTAGAGAGGGTTAAACACTCCCTGGACTTCAGCCGTCTCAAAAAGAGACACCAGGGGAATGGTGACAGACCCTTCATCCTCCAACAGCACATGAAAGGATCAGAAAGTAACTCTGCTGTTTAAAACCTTCACAATTGATGCAAAAAATAACTACAAGGAAACAAATCCAGTTTGGTAACAGGTGTTTATTAGGGAGCACCAACAGAGGGGACTCATTGCATAAAACCAATTTATTATTGGTAAAACATGAATCCAAGTCTGCATTCTTCTGTAACTGCATTTCTGCATTGCTGGATGTCTGTGGACTGTGCCATCCTTGGATTTTTCAGAGTAGAAAGGAGGCATCAGTATTGATTGTTAGAAGTTACACCTGGGAATTACTGTGTTGGTCACACAGCTCAGCAAAAATGTATTAAGTAACAGTTGACATGACTTAATACTTGCTTTGAGTGGATCTGAACCTTGAAAATGGGTATCAGAGTTCAGAGATTCACATTTCACATAAATTTAAACCTGGGCAGGTCCATTCAGCCCCATCCAGAGGTGTTTCAGCTGAGGAAGATGATTCTGTCTGTGCAGAGATCTGGGAGCTCTGCCCAGCCTTCACCTGCCCCGGTACTTCAGGTACTTTGAGTTTCTGTGAGTCCATAATGCCTTTATGTAATAACTGATTTCTTAACTTTAAAGCAGCATGAATAGGTTTCCTTTTGTGGATGAAAATCTTGGAAGTGCGAAGTGTTTGGTTGCTCCTGCGATCTGTGTCAGTTTACACAATAGAGAGCCCAGCTGAAAAATAAAAATAATTAAAAATGGTCACTCTAGAGGGCCAGCATTTCAGCTGTGTGATGGGCAGAGTAAAATGAGTATGAAATCCAGGAAGAAAGAAATGACAGTGGAAAAGCTAACCCCTGTCACACAGACTAACCTTTTCCCACATTAATATCTGTTACAGCTACTGCAGTGCCCAGGGAGCACCCAAGGGACAGTCACAGGGTTCTGCCTGTCATTTTTGTTGCTGTTTAGAAGCTGCTTCCCAGTGTGGTGGAAGAAGATCCCAGGCAACCGGCCCTCCTTTCCTTCTTCGCCCCAAAAGATGCAGGTGGAACAAGGTAATTTGGAATAGAGGTAAAGGGTGAATCTGGGTCTGAAGGTTTTAGGCTGCTGTGGGGAGGGAGGTGGTGGTGGCGACAGAGACAAAGAACAGCAGGAGAAAGGGGGTGTAAATAAAGCAAAAGTGTGAATTGAAGAGGGGTTTGGCCGTGGAAGCGGTGGAAAATGAGGTGACAGAGGAGGGGTAGAAATCTGATTTCACAGCCAGCTAAAGAAGTGTTCCTTGGGGGATTTTACTCAGGATCACTGGGAATTGTGGCCCAGCGCTGATTGTCACCACATGGAGGCAGCAAACTATGCAAAACCAGGGATTTAACAAAATCCGGGGGGCTGTGAAAGCACTCCGAACACACTCCTGGGTGTATCTGTGCTGCTGATCAGTGATGCCACAGGGTTTCTTTTGTTCCTGCGATGTTTGGGTTAGTGTTTTATGTTTTATGGATACTCCTTGGACAATCTGCTGCTGCTAAATCATGTGTTGTACCCATGGATTTATGTTGTTATATACAACTTCTCCCAGAACAGCCATCAGGAGTGCAGCCTGTTCTTCATGCTGGAGGTGTTGCTGTGTGGTGCTGTGAGCACTTAAAGCATTTGCAAAAGCTTTATTATGGGGGAACATAAAAATTGGTTATTGCGCAGTAAGGGCCACAAATGAAAGAATACAATAAAAAGAATAGGGGAAATTATTATTGCAGCTTCTGCTTGTAAAAAGCAAAAGGAGAAAACCTTGCTTCTGTAGCAACTGTACATTGTAGGTGGGTTTGGATTTTGTAGATTTAACTGAAAATTCTAAGGTTTTTTTGATTGTTATCTGTTTAATGATACCCACTCTAACCATGTCATGAATGTTTTCATCCTTGTTCTATCTGCTTCTGTAACTACCTGCAGATTTCAAACTAGAAATCTTTGTCCATTAAGGGCATTTAGTGTTTTTCATCTGCATCTTTCCAGAATTAATAATGTACTAAAATAGGAAGGCAAAGTGTAGAATAGGACCCATTCTTGGGCTTGCCCCTTTGCACAAGATCATATCTAATGTTTCCTCCACTGCATGGAAATCCTTTTACTTCTTGCTTAATTTTGAGTCTTGCTAATTTAATAATTATAATGTTTAGTGGTCTTAGGAAAAAAGTTCTCCTAGAAATGCAGAGAGTAGTCTTTATCATAATCAGCCTTGACTGGATTTGAGCCAGTGGTCAAGGGATTTGAGCTTGTGGAAGCCAGAATGCTCCTACAGATTATCTGCAGGGATTTCCTTGTAAATGGAGTGCCAGCATGTGTAGTTATCTCTTCCCTGTTGAGGCTCATCAAGCTGCACACGCTTAATCTTTACTTACATGGTCCCTGATTCTTGCTGTAAAGTGGGCCTCAGTTTTAACTTTTGCTCTCAGGAAGAAGGGGCTATTATAACAAATTCTAATCCTTTTGCAGTTCCACAATCACTAAAGCCTATAAATTGCCTGCCAAACAAACCAAGTGATCTTTTCCTGGGCTGAGGGAAAGAGGAGAGCGTAAAACGCAGGTGCCAGCATTTGCTGGGGAAGAACTGGTACATTATCAACTAATCCGCCTTCTGCTATTTCTGATTTCCTCCCCAACAGCTGCAGCATTGAATGAGAGCTTCTGCATTTGGGAAGAATTAGAAAGCCTGGTAATGCAGGGTCTCTATTACAGATACAACAGCTCACAGACAGGGAGGAGATTTTTGCTGCCGGTGTAGAATTTGGAGTGCTAGGCATTTTATAGCCTGGAAAAATTGTAATTTTCAGCTGTTGTTGTGGAGTAATCAATGAAGAAGAGATGCCACAGTTTCTGCTGGGTTTCTCTCAGAGCCTGATGTCATTGCATGCAGGAGCTATTATTTTTTTAATGTGCCACTTTGAGGCTGAAGCACATGCAGTTTTTATTAAAACTTTTCTTTTTTTATGACAACTGATGCTTGCTGATAGTTTTAGTCCTCCTGAAATATCTTTGCTTCTGTAGTGATAGCTCCTGTATCAGATAAAAATGTTCAGAAGAAATTGTTCCTTGGTAGACCATTGAAATATTATTATATTTTAATTATCAACATGTACTCCCAAGCTAAGTACTGATTAGATAAAATAATTTTCTGTCCTTGTCAAATAGTCTGTAACTTCACTCAAGGATGAGTGTGGCCATTCTGCTAAATGTAATAAAGGACAATGTCCCCAAAGAGACCACAGAGTGCAGAGTAGCAGGGAAAGCTGCTGCAGCAAATGTCCCACAGCTGAAATGCTCCACTCTAATATCACAATGTGTCCCTGAACAGCCCAGTGGCAGCAAATGCAGCCCTGGAAAGAGTAACTCAGCCAAACTAACCCACTCAGTCCCGTGCTAATCACTGGCTGTGGTGAAATGGGAAAGTCTGACTCTTTTCATTAATGTGATGTGTTACAATTAAACCACAAAATGAGGAGAACTGGGTAAGACTGGCTTAGTCAGGAGAATAAAGATGACGTGCATTTCAGTTTGAGAAGTGCAGGCTCATTGCTGCTTCCAGAGAAAGTCAGTTGAGTGAAGACAGTTTTGTGGGCTTTCCTTAATTTTAGTTGCAGGAGACATTCTCTTTCCCACAAAAAGTCGCTGCCTTTGAAACCTGCTCCCTCTTGTAGCACACCAAAGCTGAATTTGCCAACGTGCAGCACCCAGTGCACAACTCATCTCCTCAATTCAGCCTTTCCAAGTGCAAGGACGGATCAGCACCTGTGTGGCTGGAGATGGAAAACCAGGCCTTGTGACATTTATATGCCAAGATGGGAAGACCTAAAAAGAGGACTAGGAAGACTAGCATGGCATTTGCGGATACCAGGTTGCCAAGGAGGCATATTGTATTGAAACAGTTGCCTGGGAAACATTTAAAAATACATTGAATGGAAAAGCATATGTGATGTGCCCACAAGTGTTCTGTGTGAATGAAATGCCATGGCTGATGATGGCACCAAGAGACTGTTACTATTACATGTAAAAATGCTGCAAGTGATGTGTGTTTTTTTCCCTTTTGTGGTGTTTTCCTACCCTGTTTGCAGGAGGTGCACCGAGGGAAGGTTGTTTTGTTCTTGGCTGATGGATTAAAGTGAATGTGGGGAAGGTGGAACACACAGGCAGCAACAGCAGCTGGGGATGGCAAGAGCAATTTGGCTTCATTTAGGCAGCCTAAACCAATTGACAAGGAGCCTGCACAATTCCCCCTCAAAAGTAATAACAGCACCGCTCAAACTCCTACAGTATAAAGATAAATGGTCCTCTGAGCATTGCCACTTTAATTGGTGCTAAAATGGGTATTGGGAAGCTCTGATGTCGCTGCAGTGGGGCTTACATGTAAACATCATGGAAAATGCAAGGGTTTTGATCAAAGGTTGGACAACATATATGAAAAAGTCTCTCACTAACCTTATTTTGTGTTTAGGGCACTGAAATAGAGGGAGATGATGGGAGAAAGTTTCAGAAGGCAGTTAACTGCTCTAGTCCTTCCTCAGATCAGAGTCAATTACTGAGAGATGGTGCTGACGAAAATGAATGATGTCATTGGGACCAAAACAAACAATCATATCCACTCTTTGTCTCACAGAAAAACCCTTATTTTCCTGTGCGGCCAAGAAACAAGGGAGCTAGGAACTGTAATCTTTGATATCCTACCTTGGACAAAGGTTCATCTGCTAGCAACTTCCAGATACTAAAATGCATCTCTCCTTCACTAAGAATGAGTGGCAGGTGTGAGGCTGGTTAGGATTATGGTCACCCTGCCTAATCCTCCTTTGGAGATTTAGAAACAAATATCCTACTCTTGATTTGCTAGAGGCTTATGAAGCCTGTTTGGGAGCCAGCAGATTTAGCTTGGTCCAGGCTTTATGTGGTACAGTAAATTTTTTGGACGAGAGATGCAGTGGAGAGGAGTTCAGCTGAGCAAGAAGGAAGGTCTGGAGGCCTTTTTGTTGGTGGTAGCTCTGCAGAGTTGCCTTACGGGGAGGGCACCAGGGCCTTGGCTCCTGGAAGATGTTGCCTGTTTGGGGCTGGGAGGTTGCTGCCTGTCTGGTGAGTGCAGTTCCCCAGGGAGGAGGAGATGCTGACTTTGCTGTCGGTTTGCCCAGTGAGGAGATGCTTTTTGGCATTCTGGTTATCTCCTCATTTCGGCACAATCTGCTCAGGGGTCTGAGGTGATGCAATGATCACATTTGGAAAACCATGAATCAGATGAAGTCTCCTTGGTGTCAGTCAAGTCTCAGTATCAACTCATCATTTTTCTGGCCCTGCGTGTGTTTGGTTAAACCAAGTCCTGCTGCTTCTAGGCCCTGGGGTCAGTGTAAGAGAGGAGAAGAATCTGCCTTTCATCCTCTCAGTATTTTGCAATGTGACTGAAAATTTGGAGAGAATGTGTCAGATCTCAAACAAAGATTAGGTTTGATGGCACAGAGCCGTGGGTTCTGTGGCCCAGCCCAGAATTCTGCTGAGGGAGTTGTATCGTCTCCCTATACTTTAAAGGATTTAGACTCTGAGTTTAGGATGAAATATGGGTTGAGGTTTTCATATTTATTTCTTGATTGCTTTCTTGGTTTTTTGGTTTTGTTTTTTTTTTTCCTTCTTATTTAATTCTAAGTGTATCTCACCAATTATTGCCAATAGAAGTCTTAGAAGTCTGAGTTCCTCTTCTTTGCTGTGTATCATTCCTTCACTTGAAATCAGCATATTAAGGAGCTCCACCAAAAAAAAACAACCAAAAAAGCCACCAAAAAGCCCATAAATCACTTGTTTATGGGCATGAAACCACAAAACAGTGGGACAAAATTACCCTACTAGTTAATGTGGTGTGATTTTATCCATAACTACAATGGTATATAAAATCAACATAAAATAGAATGTAATTCAACAGATGAGTATGTATTTATTGCTTCAATAAATGTGGGTAGTAGGTTTAGTTAGTTTTGCAATTTTTTTAAGGCCTGACTAGTGTTTTAGAAACAAAATAGGGTAAGTCTGAAGGAATAATGAAAGCTGTGGAGGCAAAAATAAATCTTTTCACTGAGGAGGATGTATTTTCATATTCATCCTCCCTTTGTCATTAATGCTTTGATAAAAGAAATATAAAATGGGATTAATTTAGAATCCTGACAGTAAAATACAGGAGATCTCTAGTTTCTTTTTTTTCCAGGTGTCATTTATTTAATTGTATCAGACATGAGTTGAGTTTGGTTTGTTTACATTGTCTTAATACCCAGTGAACTGAAACTCCATTGAGACATTGTCAGTGTGAGAGGTCGCTCTGCCTGGATCGTCCCTTGTTGTGACAACACCCAGTCAGAGGTGCTGAACAGGGCTGTGCCTGCCTCTGCTGTCACTCTGCAGCTCCCAGCAGCTGTCAGTCAAATCCATTCTGTCAACTTCAGCAAAAGAAAGCCGATGCCTTCCTGCCACATCCCAAAACTGCTGTTAACAAAGGGGAACTTCATGCTACTGTTCCTTTCAAGAGTGAGTTTGGAATTGAGATTGTGAAAAATTGAGATTAAAAATTGTGATTTTGGAGGATTTTCCCCAACAGAACCTCTCCTGCTCCCCAAATCCATTTTGCTGTTCCTTCAATCCAACTGTCCTGCTCTCATAGAAATTTTTGGTTGTTCCCTTTTGATCAGTGGGAAGTGCTCTGAGGAAGATGTGTGGTAGCTAAACCAAGATGTTGTGGTGCTGGCTGAGGACAGGAAACATGTTCAGTTAGCTGAAGTGCTTGCTCTGGTTTGTACCACAGTCTGGTTCCATCATTAGCCTGTTTTTATGAGTCTGTCCTCCCATGCTGGAATCAGATGTTTTATCAGAGCACTCTGAGGAAAAGCAGCAGCCTCACAGCTCTCCGTGACTGCGCTGTACCCTGCAGAAAATGAGTTGTTTAACTTGAAGCCACATCCCACCAGGCAAGAGGCAACATCACAAAGAGCTGCAAAAATATTGGCACCATCAAACCTCGGTATCAAAGGAAGAGATGAATCTGGGACCTTCCAAGAAGCTGTTTGGGCCTAATCGGCTTGGCTGGGCATGATGAGATGCAATCTATGATCAGTGCAGCTTCGTAGGCAGAAATATCAAATATAGATGCATTTAAGTGAGAGCTGCCTCCTATTCCCTCTCTGGCCAAATGAGATTTGGAGGAGCCTGCTCGCTGCAGGGTTCAAAGGACAGCAGGGATCAGCAGGGAATTGTCGTCAGTGTTTCTGGGAGTGGGATTTGGGTTTTGCAACTACAGAGAAACTAGAATTGACATCCTCATTTGCTGGTCACATTATTTAGTAAGGAATGGTTGTTCTTCCGAAATGTTTACCTGTTCAGTGATGATTTAATTTAGGAATTAATTTGGGGAATTTCTACTGCCTGTAGAATGGTGCAGTAAGTCAGAATACTTAATTATGATGTGCCCTCGGCCTTGAAGTAGCCCTTCCTTACCTAATTTCATACTGATACCTGTTTGTGAGATGGAACAAGGGGGAACAAAAATTAGGGATATTGCCTGTGATAACACAAGACCTGGAAACTTAACTCTGACCTGATCGCTGGGTCTTTGCATAGGTATAAGATTGATCTTCCTTTCAAGCCCTGTTTTACTCCCAAGGGCTTCCAATACAGTGTCTTTCATCAGCTTTGAGTTCACTAGAAAGAAATAAAAAGCTGGGACATCTTTCTGAAAGTCTCTGCCTGATGGCTCATGTTTTCCTGAGAATTGATAAACTCCAGTGCAAATCCTGAGCCTCCCCTGCCCCAGAGACGTGCTCTGGCTTCAGTACCACGCTTAATGACAAACAGTCACCTAGTTTACCATATGCATTCTTTTATCTTAGCTGCTCTCCGTGCATGCTAGGAGATTTATTTCTCCTCATAATGCATTTCATGTGTGTTAGTTGTAAATATTGTGCTCATAAATCAGCCTGGAGCATCCAGCCCCAAGGATGGAGACAGCTCACAATAGGTCTGTCTGCTTCACATTGTGAGGCTGAGCTCTCTGCTTTTTCCATTGCTGGGCTCTGCGAGTGGCATGTTGCCAGTCTCCTGCCTCACATTAACAGGAATACTATATATTACTAAATTCAGAGTGTCTTTCCTTCAGGACTAGAGGAATGTAATGGAGCATGCATCTGGCAGCAGGACACCGTGGCCGTGGTGAGCAGGGAATCACCCCCAGGGCTCCCCACTCCAGTCACGGGGGCTGGGGACACCCTATGGCAGGGGCTGCACGCACATAGACACAATGTGTCATGAGAAACTGATTCCCTTCCCTTCGCCAGATTCTCTAAATTCAATACCACAAAATTAGCAAGTCTGGTGCATAATCCCCAGATTATTATCCATTTTTTTCATGCCACTTCTAGAACCAGCTCCATCTGTATTCACACCTACTGACCTCACTTTTTTATATAGGAGAATGGAACCTTTTTTACTCATCTTACAAGAATTTTTTTTGAGAATGAATTAGTTTGTTATGTATATGCATGAAGACGTGTCAATGCTACAGAGGTGCATACCAAACTGCCCCAAAACTGGGGTTGTTATTCCCTATTTTTGGGTAGTATCATTTGGCTTCCTCTCCATCTCTCCTTTTGTTGGGAAGTTTGTCTGTCTGGTGGAACTGCAAGTACTTTGTGCAGTGCTCCTGATAAGTTACTGCCCTTTTACTGATTTTAAGGATGTTGTGCTCTCAAGATTCCTGTGTTTACATGAATCAAGGCTGCATTAAATTGCATGGTCTAAAGCAATCAATATTCAATAGGCTTTTGGTGTTTTAACTGGCTTGTATTTGGAAGTCTGAAATGGGCTGAATTGCAGGACTAAAACTAAATAGAGTCTGTCACACCAAAAATACTCTGAAGGAGTATATTTCTTCATGGTAGTGCAGCTGAAAACACCCCGTTTACTGTAATTAGTTCATCTCACTCTTGTGACTAGGCTTCCCACCTAATTTATACATATTCAAATATGTTTCTAGGTATCTGATTCTTGGAGACCGTGTTAAACCAGTGCCTTCTGTTGGTTATTCTGGTCTAGGAAGATTTTGATTTGCCTCATTCAGTACATCCCACAGCTATAACCCTTGATTTGCCTCACACAGTACATCCCAAAACTCTGACCCTCCATGAAGAAACTGTTCCCCAGAAGAGTCTGTAACCATGATGCTCACGATGCATATCAGGGGAGCTGGAGAGGAGAATGGTGTCATCACCTGAGGGGAAACACAAAGCAGAAAGAAACGAGGAGGGGAAATTTCGGTGCTTATTTTTAGACTCCGTGGGTGAGTATTATTTTCAGCCTTATCTCTATTAATTTCTGCAGAACACGGTGTTAACGTGTGATTAGGCTACCTACGAAGAAAGTACTGTAATTTCTAGCTCAGGCTAAAGTAATCCCTCCCTGGCAATCTCTGGAGAATCAATACGACCCTTTGTACCAGGGTAAGGCAGCAAAGACATGGCTACAGACGTGGATGTGTCTGAGACAGCTCTAAGCTGTTGAGAAATAAACCTTACACGTACATTTATGCTTATTGAGTTCACAAAAATTGCCCCTGACACTGGGTCAGTCCCCCCTGTAGCTGAAAACACTCTGTTAGTGAGTTGGTTTAAAGCTAAATTTCAATATGTTGACGGGGAGCTGTTCTCACACTCATCATCACATACCTTCAGCATCTTCTGTATTTAGCACAAGACTACACACTCATACGTTTCATTGAAGAACATGCTGCCTGTTAATCAGCACTTTATTGTCTCAGTATGCTTAAAATAAGCATTTTGTCACTTTCAAGAAGAAGGAACTTTATTGGTTTGCATTCTGGCACCCTGCTCCATGTTGTCAAGTGCTGTCAGTTGGCTTCTTTCTGTAACTTATGAGATTAAAACATTCTGGTAACAATTTTCATCAGATACATATTGGATGTGTTAGAGAAGTATCTCTAATGTTCCAGAGAAAAGAGATTTAGTGGGTAACAGGTTGATCTGGAGAGCCAGAGGTCCCCTTTAGAGCCTCTGATTGCTGTATGGGACAGGGAACACAAAACTAAAATTCCTCTGTTGAACAGAGAATGCAGTGAGAGGAAGGAAAGAAGATAGCATCTTATCAAGGGATCTTCTTGTTTCCTTTATGAACAGCTAAGAAGCAGCATTAGCCCTTCCCTCACTCAGTATTAAGCACAGGACCTTTGAGGGAACAGTGGCTGCCAGGCTACCAAAATTCAGCTTGACTGTCTGAGACAGTGTCTGGAGTCTGAGGAGCAGTAAAAGCTCATACTGCCTTCAAGCCAGATGTTTTGAGTTAGGCTGCAATGCTGTCTTTTAATTTGGTGTAGAGGCAGAAAAGTACAATGGAGTCTGATCTTTGCTTTGAGAGACCTGTCAGTAGCCCTGAGCCTTTCAGCCAGCTCTGAGCCATTTCAGCTCTGCAGCACTCCCAGTTCAGCACCAGCACGAGCAGCAGGGCTGTTCTTGACACAAGGAATGCCTGATCTTGTTTGACAAGATTAGGTATCACTGTCATTACATTTAATAATTTGCAGAATTGTTATTTCTAGTTTATATTCTAAGTGGAGCATCAGAACAGGCAGCAGAGGAGACTGAATGGAGACGGGGAGAGCCAAACCCTGAAGTGATAAACTCGTAATGCCCAAACCAGTCTGTGGAGCCATAAAGCATTAATTCCTAAATTCCAATAATCTGTGAAAACTTTTGAGGCTTGACTGTGGCAAAATAGCCCAGAAGTTTGGGAAGAATTGAGTTGAGCAATGTCCTCTGCAGAAGGCCACAAGTAGCTTTAGAAAAAGACTTGTGTAAGCCTATTAAATCTGCTTAGGTTCTTGGATATTTCCTGTTGTAAATAGATATGCTTGGGGCCCTTATTCAAGGCTATATGTAAGAGAGTTTAATTATGGTTATAGCTTTTAGCCTGTTACAAAACTTTGCATCTCTTTGAGAAAAAAAAAAAGCAAAGCAAAGTTTCTTAGGGCAGGTGAACACAAAATAAATGCATGAGATTTTTTTCTTGGAAAATGCAGCAGATTGCAACTAACCTTGAACTCTCTTATTAGGAAGAAAAGCTGTGAGAACTTAACAAAATGCTATAATTACCCATGTTT